>CAHIKZ030000125.1:2015000-2062500 GCA_903632075.3 Acanthosepion pharaonis | reverse complement strand
GTTTTACCTGTTTCTTTGCTGGTTTGCTTGATTCTTTTTGTTTGGCTTATTATTATCCTTGCTTTCTTTTTGTAGGAAAACAAACAGTATCTAAGTTATATCTTTAGCGTCTGTCTTTCCTATCAATCAAAATGGAATGGTCAATTATTTATCTGAGATTAAGGCAAAATTCAGCTGATGTATTTTTTATTAATATACGAAAAGCAAATATATAATATGATAATAATATATATATATATATATATATATATATATATATATATATATATATATATATATATATATATATATATATATATATATCCGTTTAGATAAAAGTGAAATGAGATTCAATCGGCGTAGGAATATCTTCTAGCGCCAATATTTTGGGGGTTAGCGTCAAATAAGTATTCTGAATTTTAAATGAAATCGTTAATATCGTTATTTAACATGCTTAGACAAAAATTGTATATGCCTACCCCAAGAATCGAACCCATTACACCGCAAGCGATATTATATTGAAGGTTTCCAATATTTTTATCGATACATTCACTTTTGTTAGTGAAAGAACAACTTTCGAAAAATAAATATGTGGATTCGATACAGACTTGAACGTTTTTCCCCATAAAACACATTTCAGATTCTGTAATATAATCTTCATACGCAAATGAACTTTCTTTAAAATGACATTTTTTTTTCTTTCTCGCTTTTATGCGCTCTGAAGAAATCAAAAAGAAAGACATTGTTCTTTTTTTTTTTTCATTTTTTATCAAAATTGAGAACAGTGAATCCCAGCTTCTCCCCAACAGGATAGAGTAGAAAAGAGGAAGTCCTCCATTGAAGTTCGAGAAAAAGTGATTCACTTTTTTGATGGGGAAATGCGTTAGACCTTCCAACATTTTTTTCTAAATCTGAAAATTGCCTTTCAGTCGCTTTGCATGAATTTTCTAAAACTCCAATTTTTTTCTCCTCTGTTCTGGTTACTCTTAGGTCGAGAAAAAAAAAAAAAACTTTTTGCAAAGTATTTTTTATTTGAGGCGTGATCTTTCTTACTAAAATAAAATTCGATGTTCTGACAGTCAGTTTAAATTTTAAGCGAAAAGAAAACGTTTTCACGCCTTTAGCGAATACCACTATATTTCAAATGTATTAAAAACATATGGGTTGTGTGGTAAGTGCAAGCAGGTGAACACGCGCGCGCGCACACACACACACACACACACACACACACACATATGTATATGTGAGTGAAACTAAATTAAATAAAATTTAAATTTTATTTCACAATAACAAATAAGATTTTGTGAGAAGATAATAATTAAATGATAATTATAATTATATTCCGAAAATATAAATGCATACATATATGTATATAAACACACATACATACATATATGTGTATATACATATATATATATACATACACCCATACACACACACACACACATATATATATATATATATATATATATATATATATATATATTGTAAAGTAGTCATTCAAAGAATAAATTAATTAAAGTCAATATAAATAATGACGAATTCACTTCGCTAACAGATTAGATAAGGCATTAATTCACTGAACATTCGTTAATCAACGCGTTCATTGTTTTTATTAATAGTAAAATTATTAGAAATTCAGTCCATTATTGCGTTGTTCAGCGAGGGCTCAGTGAGTTAATACCTTTTTTAATCTGTTAGCGGAGTGAATTCGCAATAAATTACAGTAACTGTATTGATTTATTCTTTGAATGGCAACAATATTAATTGAGCTGCATTATTTAATATATATATATATATATATATATATATATATATATATATGTGTGTGTGTGTGTGTGTAATAATTTCTATAATGACATAATAACTCTACGATTGGATTTAAAAGAAAAGAGAATCTGCAAACCCTCCCCCAAAACTTAGGTGAAATATACATACACAATCACCATTAAAAACCTCACATGTTCACATTATTTGATCTAGAACACGACGAGAAACTTTTATAAAATTTCAAAGAATATAATGACATTAATGACCACAAAAACTGCAATAACAATGGAAATAAATTAGAGATGAACTGACATATAAAACTACTTACTAACTCCTTTATATTTCCTAGTCAAAATAAGGTTTACTATCTTAATTATATCAAAGTTATTACAACCACATCCCAAACCAATACGGAGATAATCAGAACCAATATATATCCATAACAGTAACAATTCTGAAGCAGTTATAGGTAAAATGCACTGTCACGACTGTTCCTAATAATATATTGGTGAAATTTGAAAAATTAGAAAAACGTATCAGTGAACACAAAAAGGATCTTATGCATGAAAAGTTATCAAATTCGTTAATCATACATAGAAAAAAGTTCAACCATTTCGTTGATGTAAAGAATGCCACGCTATTAAAAGAGAAAGTAAAAAGAAAATTCTGGAGTCGGCCGCTATATCATCTTACCAAAATAATAATCTGCAGCCCATGATATATTTCAAATATCTCCTATAGAAGATAAAATATTTTACCAAGCCAACGTACGTCACTATAAAAAATGTTAAAAATATTTCAACTCTCCGTTTTTCGTTCTTATGCAGAGTTCTAGATTTCAAAATTCAAAGTTCACGTGATTTTCTTTTTTTTTTTCAGTAAAAGTGAAGTAACTTTTCAATTTTTAGCTTATACCTATATAATTTTATTTATTTTAAATATTTTGAATTTACAAAAACATATATACATACTCGCAAACAATCCCCTGAAGATGGACCCAGATGAGATTGAAAGTAAATGGGAAAATAAAAACAAAACACAACAAAAAATACGTTAATAATTATTTTAAGGCAGCCAAGAAATTAGTCCTGCTATTCTTACAGGTAAAATTGCTCGTTATCATTGATAGAACGTGTGTAAATATAAAATTAGATATAACGTCTGCACGCCATGGAAACAGTCTGTTTCGTGCTTAATGGCAATCATCATGCCATATATATATATATATATATATATATATATATATATATATATATATATATATATATATATATATATATATATAAGAGATTGAGAGGGAGAAATAGAGAGAGATATCCCTGATAACTTTAATATAAGGTTTATCTTTGAGAAGTGAAATCCGTCTAAATATGGTCCTATTTCGAACATTCTATTTTAAGGAAAATGATGTTTCCACTGTAATGCGTATTGTTCCGTACTGACATGATTGATACGATGTAAAACTACTTAATTACAAACGGGACCGGTAGGTTTTCCGCTGCACGCAGGCCTCTGCTCTCGAGAAAAGAGGGCAAATGGGATATTCTTTCGAACTTAGAGTTTGAATATCCAATAAGATTATCATAGAAATATTTGGAGATATTAAAAATTTTCTAAGCAATTGAATTAGTCACTTAGTATTATTTTCATTATTATTTTTGGAAAATATGAGTTGCGTTATATAAGGCAGCGTATATGTAAAGTAAAAATTATTGCATTTCGAATTATTTAAAGAAAACCAATCTTCATTTCATGTCTAGTTCCACCGAGCTCTGCAATAGATGTCCACGCGATAGAAGTTTCAAGATCTACTTAAGCCAGGTGGTTACCGAATTGGGTGTGTGGTATGGATATAAGAAATTGAAGCTGTGTGCATCATTCATGAGGATAGAGATGATAGATAACGATTGATCGTACAAATGAAGAGAAGAATATTTTAGAGTTTGAAAACCAACCCATGCGTGAGTTAGTTCAATACATTTGATATCTGTCGAAAAATAAGACTGTGTAAACTAACCTCCTCGGTTCAAATATAATATGAATGTAATAATTTTGGTTCTACCCCCTGGATGAAGTGGCAGGTCTCAACTGGATAGGTATGAAATAGTAGAAGGAATTAATGGATATTGTCTAAACATTTGCCCTAGAAATAACGATAGACTTTTGACATTGCATTTGTGGGAAACGGGATGTAAGGTGGAAAATAAACCGTCCTGTATAAGTCCCCGTTAACGATATTGAACTCTGTCAAGAATGCAAAATGAGAATTAGGCAGCTTCAGCTCAGATATTGCAGTATTTTTTTTTATTTCTGATTTTTCCCAACTAGAGATAAAGTGAAAATAACCGACCATTTTTGTAGCACTACAAATAATTGACCATTTTTTCATCATATGCGATAGATTGAATATAAGTTCAGTGATATTGAGTTGCAATAAACTTTCAGTCCCTACATCATTGACAGTACAACATGTCAAGTTAATTGGAGAACATTCAGGGTTTGTTCGGTGATGAATCGTCCGAAAGAGAGATTCGTTGACAGGATCTAATGATCTGGCTAATTGGAGGGGTAACCATAAACTGTAGTATCATCTGAATAGGCGTTTGCCAATGATCTAATGATTTTCCAAGACAGATTTTTAATAGAAATATAAAGAGTGTAGGGCCAAGGGAAATTTTTTTTGGGACGCTTACACTGAATTCCTGTTCTTCAAAACACTGGCCTTCAACTACGTCCTTCATGGATATATCTGGCAAGAATTCTGTGATGATTGTTTTACACAGGACGAGTTATATATGACAATTTTTAGAGCAAGCAAATTCTATGTAAGGAAAGTTAATACTTTTATAGAAGAAAAAAAGCAATTTTTTCTCTTATGAATTTATTACGGAAAATGTAATATTCGGGTGTAGGTAGGAAAAATAGAATGTTATTATAAATTGTATGTGCAGGTGATATAATAGATAGTTGCTCGGAATTAAAAATCAAAGAACGGGGTTCAAGTCGAATAAGTTACATTCAGCTACATCCCTCGGTAAAGTATAAAATGCATTTCTCTCCCAACTTCTGGGTTAAATATCAGGACTACGCACTTCGGCCTTGGTTAGCAACAAGTCAAGGAAAAACGCAAATGTGAATGAAAATAACATATGTAGACCTGGCGAACCGCATAATATACAGCTAAGGAGTTAATAATGACGTTCTCGCCTTGTTTTCTGTTGGATTCATAGCAGATACAAATTTAAGCAAACTACTGTGAATTTTCATAAGTGCCTGAACGAGTTAAATATATTTTTATCGTCTTAACAATGATAACTTGAGTACCATTGTATGTCATGCAACGATAGAGATAGACAGATGAAGAAGTTTGTTTTGAACTTGGAAAATTAAGAAAAGGTTGATATTTTAATTAAAATGTTTAAAATCTGTCTCCAGAGACGGTAGGCAGTTGTGTTAATTATGGATACAAGATTACATGGAAAGGAAACACAAGAAATGTATTGCAAATTTTTATTTTCAATTACTCTGCAACTGAGAAAATACAAAATATTAAAATAATTTTTTTTGTCTTCAGCTCCTCTTTCGAAAATCTATAAATGTATTTTCTAATGAGTAATCCTTTAGTCTTGAACTTCTTATGATAATTGAATATCGCATTTACGCCAGTGAAAGGTAGCTTATTTAGAAACGCTTCTGTTAACTGCTTTCTTAATTCTGCAGACAGCAGGCTTATTTTTAAATAGGGAGACGTCCATTGGTTTAATGAACGCATTCAAGGTTAGTTAGAAATGAAAAAATTAACCATCAGCAATATCTTGTATTTCGAATACTTTTTCATTATTCAGTGAAATCATTTTGTCAGTTATGATTAGCAGATGATAATTTCATTGAAAGTGAAAGCAACTCGAAACACAAAAATATGTGTTTCATCAAGAGTAAGTGATTGAGAAAGAGGAACAGAGATATATGGGGAGAGAGAGAGAGAGAGAGTAAAGGACTTAAATTCAAATGAATGAGTTGGTGTCTATGCAGAATGTCTTACTTTTCCCTGCAATTTGATTCTGTCGATTAATGCGCTATATTTAAACCAATTAGAAATGATGAAATTAACTTCTGTCTGAAATCTGGACATTTTTCGTATCAAAGAAAATCATAAAGTAAGTGATCATACATTAGAAACTATGTAAAGGAACGTGAAACAATGAATTTTATGAGACAAAAAATTAAATAATAAAAAAAGCAAACCCAAGGAAAGACAAGGGTAATTGGATGGCAAGAAGCAATTGTCTTATTTCTGATTCACTGATTGTGAATCTCAAATAGAGACGACTAATTTATTCACACATTCCGTATTAAATCATTTAAAAATATCAGAACGCAATATGGAAAGTTCTTATATTTTCGAAACAGACTTTGCGTTCCTCCAAAGATAAACCATATTCATTGAAATATTTTAAAATAATTCATATTAATATGTTCATTAATATAATTTGTGTCTTCCATAATACAATGTCAACTTTTAGAAAATTTTCAGTATTAACGAATTGATGTATTTTGTACTTATACAGGTTTTGACAAAATAACGCTACATAATGATAATAGATTAGCTAGATAAAACACTTACAATTATCGGGGTGGGTGGGTAGATGTATATGTGGGAGGTATTTTTTGACGTACTTTGTATCTAGCAAACCACAATGCACAAGATAAGATACCTACGTTTATGGAAGCCCGTCCCAAATTCAAGAAAGTCCAAGATTGTTGCTGATCTCACAGCTCAGTGGAGGAAATCTGGGACGTAACTGTCAATATCCAAAATAAAAATAATAAAAAAACAAACCTTTTATAGCTTCATCATCAGGGAAAGTAAAGTCCGTTTTCAAATTCATCATGAATGTCTCTTCTCTTATTGTAGCATAATGCTTCGTACGCCAGTTGGGAACTCGAGTTTACTCCAGACTCCAAATGGAAATATTGCAGAAAATGTTAGAAATCTCATCCATTGGTTTTACCTCGAGGAAAAATTACCAGATCCCTTTTTAAATCATATCACACCATGCAAGGTAGTAAAGCTACAAAGACACAAGGAGTTACTGAGAGTGAAAGAATTAGAAAAAAAGAAACATTATTAACACTAGAAAACTAACCATCAATTAAAGTTGCAACGCTATTAACCACGGGTATATCATACCCGATTTTGAAAATATCAAAAAAATAAATAAATAAATAAAATAAATAAATAAATATAAATCTTT
Organism: Acanthosepion pharaonis; assembly: GCA_903632075.3. Classification (NCBI taxonomy): domain Eukaryota; kingdom Metazoa; phylum Mollusca; class Cephalopoda; order Sepiida; family Sepiidae; genus Acanthosepion; species Acanthosepion pharaonis. The sequence continues at coordinate 2,055,496 of CAHIKZ030000125.1, read as the reverse complement.
ATTTGAAATATTTTACATGCAGGCACTTCAAACTTTGTACTTTGACTTAACATTAATAGGAACTGAAAAAACATTATTTAGGTAAAAAGAAATCAGGAACTGAAAATTGTAAATAAAAATAGGAAAATTTGCGCTGGGTACTATATATCCATGGTTAGTGTTCTCGGGTTAAGAAGGAAGAACAATAGGCGATAACGATTGACATTTCATTTAAATTTTTGGAGGTCAAAATGGGCTGAAAAGCATGAAGCTGAAAAAGAGTTTAAGAAGCGGGAAAAACTGTCAGAACTTACGGATATATCTAGCCAATTAGACAGTGCGTTAATCAGATCTTGCCGCCAATCTAATACTACGCTTAAATTTATAATATCTCGGCATCATAGAGAAGAGTGCACTAGGAAAATTATCATGAGAGTATTTATAGAAATGGTACAGGGCATATACATTACGGCGGTGAGAAAAAGACTGAGGACGAGACACAAGGTCTGGAAAATAATAGTAATGCTTCTTTGGATGTTATCAGTAATCTCTAAATATACAACAGTAGCCACTACACCATATGTGGCAGCAAAATTCAAAATATGAACGATTCAAGAAATAAATATCATCTAGCAAGGCACAGTTAAATAATTTACGTAGTAGCAGAGCTTTCCACTCCATGTCTGCTGAGAATTTTAGCCCGAGAAGGGCAACTAGTCAAAGTCATGGTGGTTACTATAAGTAATGCTGATGAGAGGGAGAAAGGGTTCTTTCGGGTGATCCATAGAGAAAGAAATTCGTCTAGGAAGCGTTAAAATTAACAAGACATTCCTTACTTCAGTTAACAACAGACTATAGGTTAATTTTTAGATCAGTTGTCAATTTGATCTAATTCACTTTACTATCGAGACTGGTGTAAATGATTGCGTTATCAGCATAGATATCTAGTAGAGAACTGATTTCATTAGGAAGGTCATTAATGATAATGTAGAAAAAAGTAGATCCAAGTTTAGTGGCCTGGAGACATCCGCTGTAAATATGATCACGATGGGTGGCCGTTGAGGTCAACAGAATCAGATTGGATCAAATATGGAATGTTATTGCCGTATCAAGAGGGGAGAAGTCCTCTTTTGAGATTTAATATCATGAAAGTTCATTGAAATTGCCTTCCGTGGGATTACTTTTTTTTTTCAACCCGCTGTCTATTTCATTCTGACGCAACATGGGAAGTCTATCACTACCCTGTCGATATGTATATGGCAAATGTGTGAAAGGTCTTCATTCTTTCGTTTCTCCAGTTCAGAAGATTATGTTTTAGTCCAAACTGGTTACGTTGACTGAATCGAACCACTTTCAGTCCCTGCATAGTCCGATTGTTACCCGAAAGTTTCAGTCGGGATTTTTTCAAGAATCACTGATTTGTGTTGCGTAGACGCTTCTCCGTAAACTACAAAGTTAACCTCTGAGAGTCAAGATGAAACTTTATCCATCCTCCATATCCATATAGTCTTCCTAATATTATATTCATATCGTCCATCTTCTTATGCAACTCTCTACTGTGAGGGTCTCTTGGGGTTGTATTGGATGACCATTATTCGATTATTTTTTCTCTGAATACCCCTATAGTAACATATTTTAAAAAAGAACATTTTGACTTTGTTACGACTATACGATTCATGAGGATGGGCATTGCAAGAAACTTTGGGATTCTTCAGGCTTTACCAAATATTCAAAATTCACTCGTACCGAGGGAATGTAAATGCTAAAAACAAACACTAAATATATTTTTATCCATCAAAACACGCCTTTGGTTCTTGTAGATCTAATTTATGTTGTTTTGGATTGTTTCCATAAATGAAACGGCCATGTGTTTCTTGTTATGCTTAAATCTCTATGGATGTATTTCTTCTGCCAATATCTTACTTGGTAAACACTTCCAGTGTATTGATGTTTCGTCAGCACTGCCAATTTCATCATCACTGAATCCATTTTTCTTTTGAGGTAGCATTTAATTATGTATGAATCTTTGAAGTTGCTTCAGTGGAAGCAGATTTTCTTTCACCTAAAATGTTTAGCTGTTTTATAACATAACGATTTTTCAAATACGTAACCAGACTTTATTAAACTTGCATTCTGTTTCTGTATTTAAATCCTCGTACATAAATTTAGTTATGGCAATTCTCATTGGACCAGGAATAGCCCTTCCTTCTCTGAGCTTCGATGGAAACCACTTGTGAAGCTACTTGACAAAAACTTCAAAATTTGGCTTATGAAGTGTCATTTTATTGCTGTCCGAGAAAATTTCCCTTTGATTTCATTATATCATAGAGCGCAGATTTGTGCAATTATCCAGTGTTTCAATAATCCCTCATTTCTGATGTAAAGGGAAAGAATTTATATTCTTTTTTCTTCCAGTTGAAATTTCTTGTGTGCGATACATTGCTGGTCGAGAAATTTCAACTTACTAACAATTATCTGCAAAGAAAAGAAAATATTAGAATTTAGCATATTCCTACAACATCTAAATTGCAAGTCTGCGATGTTCTGATATGGGGACGTTGAGATATTAGGACTTCTGATATATATATAATATATATATATATATATATATATATATATATATATATATATATATATAGAGAGAGAGAGAGAGAGAGATTATAATTGAAAAGACAAATTAAAAATAAATGAATCATTTAATACAAGTAATTGTTTCTTACATCCATTTTCACAACTTTGTCTGTGAATTTGGATTTTAGGCATTGTTTTCCAGAAACACATTTAAATATATATGGAAATAAAACATTCTGATCAATGTAAGAAATTGTAATATTTAAAACTTGACATACGATGTGAATACACTGGGATATGACTAGATATAACAGTGCAGGAATGTCCAATATGTGTGATATTAATTATATTATACAAAGGAAATCTTAAAACGTAAGAAATAAAGCAAATATTTTCAATGTAGTTTGCTCTTCTTTTTAAATATTGAAAATAATTATTTGTAGTCATCTATACAGTGTAATAATAATAATGATATACGCATATATATTTTTTTAATATCATTTCAGTATTTGATCCATGATGGCTCATCTCCCTTTATTCCATTTTATTAGTAATTTTTACTAAACCCCTTCGATCTATTGCTGACATCCATTCTCACAATCTAGTTTGTTTACTGGTTCATTTGAGTAACATAACATCAGTAATTTTTGGGTGAGTTAAATTCTTCAAATTTACCTTTCCCCATTATGTATCTGAGAAATTCCAACTGCTTCTTTCCGATTCTAAATATCTCTTAACTGGTGCGTTTATTTTTCTTTAAACATCACTTAGTCGTTCAGTCTATGATATCGTCTGCGTTCGTCTGTATAACATCAGCTCTGCTGTTTCCAGTCTCTTCCTCGACTGTCAACATACTATCCAGCATTCACTGCTTATTATTATATATTAGCTATTATCAGTTATTTTCTTTTGTTTTAACGACATTTACCTAAATTTTAATATTATATTTAGTTTTTGTAAAATATATGTTTACATCTTCGGATTTCCGTATTCTGCTGACAAACGGACTTATGAATAACGGAAATATTTCTTATCGTCATGAATTAGGATGTAATACAATTATTTTAATATTAATTATTAGTTTGCATTTATATTTGTACCACTTTAATAATACGTAAGTTTGCTTCTTTATTCGATAGATTGCATTCAGGCAATTCTTGGAGTTTTGGTACATCAAGTGTTTCTATGCAAATCTTTACATTACAGACTTACGGTTATATCCGATTGAAACAGCAGTTCTCAAAATATCATCGAGTTAATCATTGTCGAATCTGGACAATACCATGATGGTTCCCCTCTTGGGAATATCAGATGTTATAAACTTATATATGCGGGTTGTTTAATTGATAATATCTCAGAATTAGAAATCGGAGAGTCCAGTTCCAATAACAGTCGGTTTCTTTATATTTACATACGTGCAAATATCCTTAGAAAAGCTATGAATCAACAGTTTCTCCATGCCATCTACGGGATATTTAGCAGTACGTGCATCAGTAAACCATTATTATTTGCAAAATGTTCCTTCAATCTAAAATTATGTTCTGCCTATAAATAACCTACAATGTTTAGTAAGCTTTAAAAACAAATCAAACAAATAATTTATATTACGATATTATTTCCAAATCTTTGATATAATTCTCTACAATTATTTTCCTTGTGCAATGCCTATCATATTTTTTCTACAGTATAAAAAATTAGAAATCATCTGCTTTACGAAAAAGTTTTCTCCTATCATATCTTTCGATTCAAGCAAATATTTTTCTTTCAATTTATTGTCAGGATATAACTTGCTATTGTGAACAGAAAATATTGTAATAGAAAATATATTTGTAAAAATATGATGAACGATCGCGGTGATAAGAACTCCTAATGGATGTATTATTGTGTACATGTTTTCTCAAATAAAGAAAAGAAAAGACAAGAACAGTTTGGATGTGGGAAAAATGTCGACTATTATATTATCCGTAGAAGATTGAAGATTTAATAGCGTCGTCATGTGAGAAAAACAAACGTTTCAGTAGTAAATGTGTTTTAAAAAATAAGCGATAGAAGGAAAAATGCGAAAACAGAAAAAAAAATTATATGAATATGTTATTTTAAAAATATGGATAAGATCGAAATAACCAGAAAGGCAGCAATCAATTAATCGAAAAAGTATGATGTAAAATAGAATGAAAGGTAAAGAAAAACATTGATAAATATAAACATTTCAAAAAGCTCTTTCATTATAAACAGGAATACTAATCAAAGGAAACGTGAATGAAAATTCAGAATCTTATAAATTAAACATTAAATAAAATTACCAGAACTAATATACAAGAAAATAAAATGGGAGAATAATAACAGAAAAAAATAAAATAGATCAGTGACAACATATTAAACAGCTAGAAAAAAAGAATGGAAAATCAAAGAGACAAACAGTTAACACGGAAGTCAAGGAAAGAAAAAAATATTGTCCGTAAAGCCGCTCAGATTCAAGAAAAAAATTCGAATGTGTTATTATGATTGCTTAATTTAGTCAACGTGAAGATTTGTTTTTCATAAAAAATGATTAATGATTATTTAGAAATTAAATCAAATTTATTCCAATTATTAAACTCTGAATAATTATTATGCATATTATTTATTATATTAAACATATTTCTATAAGCAGTTTGTAATCGATTCCTTATTAAAATAGAAATTAACAACTTTGTATAAAAACATTTTAAACCAGATCTTTTCATAATATCTTATGGACATTTCTCAGCACTTGGATAACGACTGGCATGAAAGTCACCTTCATGTTTTATAATGTCTTCTGATTGCAGGATGTTTGAGATACTAATATATATGTTCAGTTCCTCTCAGCTTCTTTTCTGAGAGAACACAGAACCCCACCAAAATGTTTCGTATTTTTTACTAAGGTGGGTAGCCCTTATCAATTGAAGTAAATTGTAGAAAAAAGTGATTTTCCGAAACTACAGTAGATTTATTATTTCATTCTCTTGGACGGATTATGTTCTGAATATAAAATTCCTCTGTATGGTTCAAATTTTGTCTTTTGTTGTATTTTTTAAGTTACCATTTTATATTATTTGAGCAAAAGAAAGATGATGAAGCCACTAAGACTTAATAGATTACTGAGATTAAGAGAACAGAAGACAGGTTTAGCTCTAAGAAAGAACAATAAAAGAGCATGTTTAAAAAAGATAGAATATGGCGATTGACGTTGCATATAAATCTTTTAAGATTTTAGTTTACAGAAGAGCAAGAAGTCGATATCGAATTCCACTGGCAAATGTTGCGAACAAAGAAATTTTTAGAATAAAAACTACAGTTACATCTACATATATCAAAAGTCATATGATGAAACCAAGTTTCTAGTCTAGTCTTCTTCTACCTGCCATGCCTCTTCAAGACGTTGACGATCATGGCTCTCTACTACCATTATCCTTTGTAGCACTTAAAAATATGTTATCTTTTTCTTATCTTTCCTAAAATTTGTTATGATATATATTTACACATGTTGGTTAAGTAGGTTATGGGCTGTTTTCTTCTGTCCCTCTTGCCATTAATACGTTGTGTAGGAATTAAATATTTCAAGACCTCTTTCCACATCATATCCCTTAGAATGTTTAACTGTCTCATTCAGACATTTAATGCAAGAGTCCTTTTTATAAATCTTCTTCATTAATCATATGTTCAACCTATGGTATTCCGAGTATCATTCTATAGGTCTAGATTTAATTTGACTGAAGTATTTTATTCAACTTTGGGTAGATTGTATAGAATTCACTGCTACATATAAGGACCGATATTACATAACAGTTCAGTAATCATTTCTTGTTTCATAATGAATTGCATATATTTTGGAAATTAATTTTGTAATCCCAACGTGCCATCCGATTACGCTTAAATTCATAACGTCTAGGTACCAAAGAGGAAAGCTTGTCATGAAAATATTTAAAGAAAAGTCAACAGAAATCTACATTTGAGTCGGAATAAAGGAAGCCGAGATTGGTTACCTTCATTGGACTTGAGTTGGGATAAGCGCTATGGAATACTCATCGACATTTCTTATTTTCTCCATAGTTCACCTATCCGTTCATCTGGATGGTTCCAATGTCTGAATTTCCAGAGCATAGATCTATGTCCCGGCTTTTGAGTATCGCTGTCAGAGCTCCGAGAACTAGGAATAAGGAGAGAGAGAGAGAGAGAGAGAGAGAGAGAGAGAGAGGACCAACTAATTGATACTGGAGAACAAATATACCGAAACAATATACTTATAGAAATCATTCTGATAGGTTTATACCGGGCATATGGATTACGACCAGATATACGTAATATGGTGATCATTTTTGGTAAAAACAGGCAAAATGATAGAGATTAGTAGCAGTTAGAAATCTGCAAATGTAAGCTTAACAAGCCGGCTGTGGTAGTCCTCGAATGAGCGTGTTCCCATGTACCTAGACGTGAACTCATTCGCCCTGACTGGTTCATGCTTTAAATGTAAATAACAATCCTTAAGTGTTACTCTGGAAATCGTAATGATAAATGACGTGTGTGGTGAGCCACTCAGGTAAGTAGTGAAGTGGTAGTGGTGATAAGGCGGATACATAATGAATCATCTTGGACCGACTTTAAGTCGAAATTTGTGTCTTCAGGAAAAACAACATGATAGAGTATGTTTCATAATGTTGCAGATATTGGGGAAAAGAAAATTTTCTAAGTGGTATCTTCCCCTTCCATTTAGAACACGTAGTTGAAAGATGGCGATTCGAGTCCGTGGTGCTTCCTAGCTATAGAAATCTGAACTGGTAAAACTAATGAAAGGAACTAATTTGAACATTTGCCGTTGAAATAGTGATATTGTAGCAACAGGCTTGCAAATTTGTATCTTTGGGAACAGAGGTAGTGAATGGAGAAGAGGACCTTCCCTCCTAATATTAGGTAAACGTTTTTAAAACTCTGTTAAGGTTGCAATGTGAAGGTGGAGTACGGTCAGCTCAGATATGTCTTCATTATTTCATTATTCTTAACTAGAATCAGACATCGTTGCTTAGAACAGTTAGCACGGTTGATTTTCGTTAGGTTGTTAGATATTCAATGCAGAGTTAAATAACGGCCCTTTTTCCCCATAAAATTTGTGTAACATAATCAAGATATAGAATAGATACTGAGAAACGTCGTATTTCAATAAATAAATTAAATTAGTATTCTGAAGATCCTACGTGATAGTAAAATCAAGTAACTCACGTGATACATGTCCCTGTTAATTCTTGGCTGACGAGGTAAGATATTCCTCACAATATACTGTCGTTTCTTTCTCCGATCGACCGTTTGTCAACAAAGCTATAGGGCCAGTCAGTCATTTTATTCCAGCCATAGCTGGGAGAATGAAAGATGGATTCGGTCCATTACCACTGGTGCAGAATATTAAGATCCCAACTGGATTTGAACTTGGTTCTTCGATTTCTCATTCGGAGTTGTTATGCATTACACTAGACCGCATCTCCTCAAGGAACAGATATGTATTTGTTTAAATGTCGTCACCAAAATCCATGGGTATGCCCAGTCCTGTTCATTCAGGAACTTTTGCGTTCTGTGTCGACGCTAGATCCACAAACTATTATATAAAACAGTATCCACGAAAATGTCCATTTCTTTTTGGTATTCGTTTTATTAGAAGAGAGTGATGGCAGCATGGATTCTAATAGACGTTGGGGCGAAAGTTTGTCTCTCGGTACCTCCGCGGGTGGTCTCAGCCGATCAAATGTGGGAGGTATATCGACACTTCAGAATCCTTGCGACCGTCTGTTGAATTCGCTCCCTTTTCGACGTAAAACACAGATAAAGGCAATCCATTACACTTAGATCCGACAATCGCTAACCATTCTCTCCCTGACCTTCGTATACTGTAACAGAACCTATATATATATATATATATATATATATATATATATATATATATATATATATATATATTGGTTCTTCATTACAATAGTGATTTATTAAGCTTGGCATGGATGAGCCTCGCGGTCGATATGTAAAAACCAGTAAACCTCAAACTCAATGCTCTGTAATAATAGATTTATATATAATAGACAAGACTGCTAACCACTACACCCGCTCCCGTTTAAAATTGCTTCAAATTAATATGAAAAATGATGAGATATATATGACATATTATCGGATTTGAAATTCTATATAGAATCAAAATTATCAAAACATCAGTATAATATAAACTTGATAAATCATTTATCCATGTCACTTAGTAAATTTGTTTGTAGATATCTCATTACCAGATAATAATATTCTTGTTGTTCAGGACTGTTTGTAATATAAGAGAATCTTTTGAATAGCTCTTCAGTTTGCATTTTATTCTCGCGTCCGTAGAGAAGATAAATATGGGTGAATGTAAATCCTTTTCCTATACATACCTTGCCTAGCTATGAAGATGAACAATTAATGTATTAAATATCACACTGAGTGGTAAGCTGTTAAAATATTATCCTAGCCAAAGAAGTATGTATTCGACAACATTTATGAAAAGCCAAATCTAAAAGTTCACCCAGGTTAAGTATATATAAGATTTTTTTTTTCAAACGGCATAATTTAAATGGAATAAACTCACACGAGATAATATACTGACAATGACTAAATTTAACTTTGCTTCGTGCAAGGCTATAAATACACATCACAGCATACATCTGTGTATTCCCTGAAAAATATTTAAATCATATGGTACCTGAAAATTTTATCTGTGCATGGTGTAAATCTCTAAATGTGATTAAGTCTCGAATGCCAACATTCTTCCAATTGGTTGTTCAATAAATCGTATATCATATAAAGTGACAAGAAAATGTTGGGTAAGTATATTGCTACACGGCAATCAGTTGACAATAATTTAAATCTCATTGGAATTTGGCCTGGTGATGTCTTGCAAGATACATAAAAAGGGGAGCAGCTAATACGCACACAGATTCAAAACGAGCACAAACATTCACAAACGAGCACACACACAGACATATATATATATATATATATATATATATATATATATATATATATATATGCATATGCTAGTGTGTGTTTTGGTGTCTGTTGGTTTTATAACATTGCTCTATTGTGTAGCATATGCAATGCTAAAAGGAGAATCAATTTATCATTTTTATATACAATTCTTCTCCCTAAGATTCGCAAACGATAGATGACAAATGAATTTTATATGCCAAATATTGATAGATAATTTGATTAGCCTGGAATATTCAAAGCTAAGAAAAATACGTCATATGTTTGTTCTTATTATTGAAAATGTTATATATGATCCTGTATTAGTAAACATTTTTCAAACAAGCCTTTATATTAACATTTTTGCGTTTGTCTTAAGTTCGCTTAATATCCATATATGATGGGATTAAGATATAACCTTCATTTAAAAATATAAAAGAAAAATTTCGTACGTTAGAATTATTCGTTCTCGTTTGAAAATAATTTTCTCGGACTAAATTACTAAAATATCTTCAATGGAAAAATAACTATTTTGAACCGTTTATATTTTCCTTCATGATGCTGCAACGAATTGGCAATTATGTATCTGGAGTTGAATATGTCGGCATATTGCTAAAGGATGTACGGAGATTTAAAGTGAGACTTCGGGACTTATGCCGTGCGCTTTCGATTAGTTTTCTGCCAACTTGTTTTTGGGGCATACATATCTGGAATAAACGGAGAGTTTAATAATATTCGGTTTACTTAATAGAAATTCACTGCTCGATCTGTATAATACATAAATAGTAAATCATGAGTATATATATATATGTGTTTACCTCGAGTTCGTATTCATAGTCACTAACTACGTATCAACATGAAGCTTATGGTTAATAAAGCGAAAAATGATTTTGATAATAGATAAAATCACATACTTTGTTTCTTTTGTTTAACAGCATATCAACATTTTCCTGGTTACGTAATGGCGAATTGAATATTAGAGATATTATTACGTTTGTCCGAGATACAATATTGTAGACAAAATTAATTTTCACAGGAGATTCAAGTTTGATTTGCGTCGTGTTACTGCATATCAACATTATGTAATACAATGTGTTGGTAGAAAGAGGTTAGCTTTGTATTAGTTAAAAATTTGGACATAGGTTTTTTTAAACGATGGTCAAAGTGTTGCGATTGATTTGGCTTCCATGTGATTCAAACGATAAACAAAATTCTTTTTCACACCTGTGTCAAAATATAGACATAGACTTTTCGTGTACCAGAGTCAATAATTTTGACATAGGTACTGTACGCAAAGTGATAATTTTGTATGTGTTCAATCTACTGAGTCATGTAGTGGCGTATTCATTGCCCTAAACAACAACTGAATATATTGAATAAAGGCAATATATAAGCTTAAATTATTAATTTGTTTCTTAATTTGCAATCATGTAATCAGAATACATCATCTTCATTATAAGTTTATATATTTTTGTACATATTTGTTTAATAGCATATATGTGTCGCCATTTTATATTTTTAATTTCGTGCATGCGTAGTGTTTGTATTTGATTTTGTCATTTTCACGTCTGTGTTTAAAAGAGCACCATACACGTAATTCACTCCGCCAGGAATTTGGAGACGGCATAATATACTGCCTGTCATTCGCGCCGAAAGCACCAATATGAACATTTCAGAGTGTATGTTTGTCAATCTGCGCCCCACACATAATATTCAAGCTGTTTGTAGTCTGGGAAGTCAGGTGGCCCGATGGAAGTGGTGATTCGGAGAGTTGGATGACTCAAACGGAGGTTACGTTCTGATAAAAATTATTACTTTGTGAGGGCCCCAGACTCAACGCAAAGTCTTACATCAAGTCCCTTGAGGAACTGTTGCTGCCCTGGGTCAAGAGAATGGCTCTTGGAAAACCTATTTTTGGCAACATGATTCTGCATGGTGTCACACACGCAGGAATACACGACTGTCAATCAATTTCTACGGACATATCACTCTTTACATCTGGCCACCTAACTTGCCAGATTGCAACCCCACTTGACTATTATTTGTGGGGCGCGCTTGAGCGAGAGACCAACAAAAATCCTTCTAACACCAAAGATTAACTGAAGGCAAGAATTGTGGCAGCATCACCAAGTAAAACAATGAGACCGTCCAGAAAAAGTTGCTGGAGATTCCGAAGAAGTCTTGAAGTCGTGATTGAAGCCAATGGCGATTTTTTTAAGTGAATTTATTCTTTACTATGCCAAGATATTTTTGTGTAATTTTGCTAAATATTATTGCTAAAATGAGATGACAGTGTTATCATCCTTTTTGCGCTAGACGAATATGCATCCATCGCATGCTACACACACACACATAAACATAACTTACTTAATTAAATGTTCTGATTTTTCTTTTTAATTTAACAGTATTAATTAAAATTGCCAGCCTGAATGTTCGAGAAATTTCGCGTAAAATATGGAATCGAACCCGTGGCTTGTGATTGAATGGTTAACAGCCCATCAGATCAACTGAGTGTTCATTTAGGGTTACACATTCGATTCCTGTCGGCATATTTTCTACGAAAGTTCTCGAACATACAGACCAGTAAATGTAATTAGTAGTGTTGATTAAAAATACAGACCATTTACTTAAATTATATCTATAAAAATAAACTATAAACAGAAAATATATTAAATAATTGTCGGCCTTCATCCATTTCATATTATATATATATATATATATATATATATATATATATATATATATATATATATATATATATATATATATATATCCGCTTGATGCATTAAACATTTCTTAGATCAGTTATATATTACGGAGAAACTAATTTGTTTTGAATCGGTGTCAAATCTATCTTACCTATGCTGCTACTTATTGTGCTATTAATTGACTTGGTCAAACTGTCTCCAACAATCCAAGCAACAGCTTTTACAATGCATATTATATCACTGAATCTATAGAAATGTCTAAACAGAATTTATTTTAGAAGCTACTTAATGTAGGGATAATGTTTTCCCATTGCAGCCTTGAATTTTACACCCTAATTAATTGTGTAAATATCTTTGTATATAAACTGATTCCAGTATTGCAAATGCCAGTGTTTAGATGTTAAGAAGCGAAAGAGAGGACATTCTCTGTTGAACGTATTTTCCTTTTTATTCGGCCTGAAAAAGGAGAATAAATGATGAATTTAAAATGAAAATATCTTTATTTCAATTCATTTTAGTTGGACTAAGAAAGTTTTCGTCGAATGATGTGTCTGCCCCATGAAAAGACAGGGATATTGAACTTGAGAGTGAACTTGAGTCGCGTTCATGTATGCGTGCTTTGACTAAATTTACGTCAGTACCTGGTGATATGTCATATGTTGATCACGTAAAGTGTCCTTCTGTAATCATGTCATGTTACTCCAAATGAATGGCGTTTCTTCTGATCAACCGAGACAATAGAGTTATTGATGAAGAAAAGTTGCTGAATATATTAACCTATGCAAATATAAAGGTTTTTTTTTTCTTTAGCAAATTCATATAACATCATGTCTGAAATATGACGACAAGATGTTTGAATATACACTGCCAGGAAAAGTAACGTTAGTCATGAAATATAACTTCTGAATAAACACAAAACATTTCAAAGTAAAACCATATAAATACAATATTGAAATTTAAAGAATAAATAATTATTTATCTGATGTACAATCATGAGGCAAATATTATATGCTATTTAATTTGAGATACTTATATTATATGCTATTTAATTTGAGATACTTATATTATATGCTATTTAATTTGAGATACTTATATTATATGCTATTTAATTTGAGATACTTATATTATATGCTATTTAATTTGAGATACTTATATTATATGCTATTTAATTTGAGATACTTATATTATATGCTATTTAATTTGAGATACTTATATTATATGCTATTTAATTTGAGATACTTATATTATATGCTATTTAATTTGAGATACTTATATTATATGCTATTTAATTTGAGATACTTATATTATATGCTATTTAATTTGAGATACTTATATTATATGCTATTTAATTTGAGATACTTGAAAAATACAAAGTATCTGTATTGTTATCAGTCCTGGCGTGACATTTAGGTTTAGTCATTTTTCCAGTGCCATAAATTAGATCCAATCTGCCTTTCTATAAATATTTTCATTATTTACATTATCCAGACTGTTGTCCTCATCTTTGTCGCCATATTTATCACAACGTTTCGGCCGTTGTACGCTCCGGCCTTCTTCAGATGGTTGGAATGTCGAACCGAAACCTTTACTTCGCTCACTGGGGTAAACTGTTCTAGTTCCACGTGCCATGTTTAATGGATGTTAGTTATCAGTTATCTCCTGTTAATATTCCCTCTGAAAGTTCTCCACTGTCTTAGCCGTGTATTGAACTCACACTTTTTGGGTTATGTCACTGAATCTAACCAACGCCTTTATCCACTGTACCATGTGTCCTTGAGGACATCCATTAAACATGGCACGTGGAACTAGAACAGTCTACCCCAGTGAGCGAAATAAAGGGCTCGGTTCGTCATTCCAACCACTTTAAGAAGGCCGGAGCGTACAACGGCCGAAACTTTGTGATAAATATGGCGAGAAACATGAGGACAATAGTCCGAATAATGTAAATAATGTACATAATACATCAACTCAGAAATATAGGCAGAAATATTTTCATGTTAATTGATCTGATGAGATTTCATTTTGCTATTTCAACTTTCAGAATTCAAGCGCAGTACAAAGTTTGTAGCTAAATCTTATCATTTTATTGCTGGATTTGCTAAAGTTAAATGTAAGTACTATATAGATTCTTCAGTCGCATTTCTCGCTTGAAAAATTCTCTTCCGCCTTTTTGCTTCCCAATGAAATTTAATCTCTACAAATTTAAATGTCAATCGTCATTTTATGTCCTTGATACCGATTTCTTAGTAATTGTTTATTCAGATACTTTCGCACTCTGTGGCTTGCGTCATCTACGCCTTGGTTAAGATAACGTAACAAAAAAAAAACCGTTTAGTAGAACTAGTTATAATAACAAATATAGCATTATAACTATACTCATATGTGGTATTTAAAAATGAATTTAAACAACATAAAAATAATTATGTTTTTGCGAAGATTGTCAGCGTTCACATTGAATTAAGAAAACATCTCTTAGCTCTACAAATGGAGAAAGTGAACAAGCATAGTTGTTTAACTTTGCTATAGGAATTCAAGCCTGGGGAATAACGTTTTGGAGACATCAAGGGAAATTTTAAAGTTTTCTTTGAAAGTTTCGCAAATGAGGAAAACACATACATCAACGCGAAGAATTTATCAACTCGCAATCTCTCGACAGCAAACCAACACAAAAGAGAGAGAAAGCATTTTATGAAAACTTACCTGTTTTTAAAGTATTCTATAGCAGGTGTTTAAAAATAAGTTGTGTACAACAATGTTCACAGCGCTTGACGTGGCAAGGATAAACATCAACTGACATCAAAGGCTGAGCTTCATGAATGAAAGGTGCGTCTGGTAGGGCGGGCGGAGTGTTATTCATTTAAAGTTTTTGAAACGCAAATAAACACTAAATATATATTTATATATTCAAATGCTGCAAGGGGCCCATTCATTCTTGTCCGAAAATGCGTTGCACTCTGTAAGTAGGAAAATGTGGTGTCCAGGATGAGACCGAAACGTCGCATATAGTATAAAACAGGAAAAAATTGAAGGCCGTAGATTTGATCTACCTCCCTACCATTAATCTATCTGAACTTGCAACAAACGATTATTACTTTATTTCGTCACTGCTAAAGCCTTTGATTGCCAAAAGATCACATCATTTTTGATTGATTCGTTTTTTACGACTTATCAACCATTTACATGATATTTAATGTCAGAAAATAATAATTTATTTTTTTGAAATGTTAATGATTTATTGGTATAAATCTTACAAATTAATCCATAGCTGGATGGAAATGAGATAGATTCGGGCCTTGCCTAAGGATTTTTGCGTGTAAGAGAATATAACAACCCAAACTGGAATCGTGCGCAAGCTCTCTGATTACCAATTTCGAGTCATTAAACCACACGCGCTTACAAGCTTACAGCATCTGCTATTCTCACGTGGTAACTCATGTAATTACTGACCAATCTGGATGTTGCCTAACTTCGATGATCGTACGAGAAGCGATGATTCAACGTGATGAAGCCATATGATTATTTCTACCTGAAAACCAGATTCAAAACTTCATCGAATATTTTCAAAAGTTGGAGAATTTTACTAGAACATGACGAATCAATGCTTTATTGTGACAATTCATTAAAAATAATATTCAATATATAAAATGAATTAAATATAATTGTAGTTTCTTTTGGAAAAATAAATTTGATAACAATCGTAAATTAAGACTCAATCTCATATATTTAGCATTCGTTTTTTTTTCAAGTTTCATATCATTTTTTATATTTCTAAAAATTAAATCCTTTTAACTGTAATCATCCATGCTCATCCTTCGATCTGTGTCGCATAGATATTTAATTAAATGTCGCATAGATATTTAATTAAATGTCGCATAGATATTTAATTAAATGTCGCCTTGTACTTTACTGTTGTTAAAAAGCAAAACGAAATTATTATTTGTGAGTCAATAAATTAACGATTTAATAGTTATCTGAATTAATCGAATATCGATAATGACATGAAGGATTTGAATAAAAACCAAAAAGCTATGACTGAATATGGCTTTGAATCATGTATGACGTTGAATATTTCATCGGATCTTGAATTCAAATATCAAAAGATATTAAAATTGTTAATATTTATACATAATGATTACCACCCCACATCAATCAAAGAAACACAGAGAGTAACGCAAATGCCTAACCGTAATAGACGCATATTTGTATGTAGAAAACCATTCTTTCTGTGCTCATATGATAAGCTTGACTTAGTATGAGCTAGTGACGACTAAAGATCAGATTGATATGCATCAGAAATTATATAAATCGTGTTTGAGATGCATTCACTATGGAATGTTCCATTGTAACGTTACTGTTGCATGAAGCGTGTGAGTTGAATGTGCAATGATATTGTAGGAAGTGATGATTGTAAGGATGAGAGATAACGATAGATCCTTGATTTGAAGAAGATAAGATTGTAGTCTTCAGGGAACTACTGACGCATGTTTGTCTCCCACAAAGCGGCTGTACTTGGGTAAACAGAGTAGAACGTCTTACATTTCAAGCACGGAATAAATTTTGGTGTTCCGACTTCATGGAAGTATCACGCATAACTTTAAAAAAATGATTCTAAACTTTTTGCACCAGTAAATAAGTAGAAAAAGAATCATTTTAACGCGGAATAATAATTCGAAAATAGTTTAAAAGTATTATATTATCTTTATCCTTGCAATATTTCGTTGTTGACCAAAAGATGCCTGTATTAAAACTTGTATAAGCTGCTAATTTATCTCACCAATCGTTCTGAGAGAATAAAAGAAACTACATTACACAATAGTTAAATTTGTTACACAGACAACAGAAAATATCGGTGGAAGAGATAGGTATGTTAGACTATAAAAATGAGGCCATAAGTAGAAAAAAATAATTAAAATGAGATTTTTATTACAGAAGACAAATTTAAATATCTCTCAAAATATATTTATGACTTTATAAGCCTGTCTATCTGTATATCCTGCTTGCGTTGAGCCTTGTTCTTTATCTCACTCTCTACGGGTCTTGCAGCAGGATCTGTTTCCCGATTTATTTCTAGATTTCTCAGTTCTCAATATTTCTCAATATCTGTAAACGGGTGAAGCCCTAACAAAGAAATAAAAATTTGCTTTTCACGTATTCCATCTTACATACTTCGGATAGTTCATATCAGTTATTTATCATTTGTCAATATCTAAACGTGTCTCTTGCCTGTCTAACGAAAATATCTCGTCTTTATGTTTCTCGGTCTGAATATCGGCTCAATTCTGGGTACTGTACATTGTCTTTCGGCTTGTCTGAGACTATAAATTAGACTTTATATTGAGTTATATCGGTATCTTGAAAACTGTATCTCGGCTTGATGTTTCACTATATCTGCCTTTCGGCTTGACACAATCTGTTTTGCGTCTTTACTCTAGGTCCATTAATATGTCTGTTTCCGATTATCTTAAACAAACTTTTCTTTCGGTGTGTCTTGTTTTATCGATCTGTCCCTACCGGCTTGTTTCATGGTATATCTATCAATGTCTACTCACTAACTAACTTAACTCTGCATTTAAATGGCATTCAATGAAATAAGTATATGAAAGTAAACAAATGAGGCATCCTTTTAAACATTGCTCGTGTAACATGAAGCAAAAGAAAATGTGTATTACACCTTTCAGGTAATATTTCCCTCAACATCTATCTATGCTTCGGCTGTTGTAAGGTCTAGGCTTCTTCAGGTGGTATAGATTGGAATTTCGAACCGGCGACTTTATTTCATCAACTGGGGTAGATTGCTCTCGTTCCACATGCCATGTCTTCTGTGGATATCTCAGCTTCAGACATTTACCTTTAGTAACTCAACTTTCCAAGTTTTTGTAGAAATCGTAACTCACGTCAAGTTACTGGTTTATTTAAAACATTGATTTTATTCACTGGGTCATGTGTCCGCAAGCAGAGGTGAAAACTTAATATAATAAATTCAATAATGTTATGTATTTAATATTTTGCATATCAAATATTGCAAATCTAATTGTTCTTTCATACATTACAAGCCAAAATGGTTAAAGCCAATGAAAAAAAAGAAAAAATCTTTTGCTTGTAAGAAAAAAATAACATTATTTGAGCAGAGATTCGAAAAATGAAAATAAGAAAAACAAAAATCAAAATCAAAAACTGTTGCAGCACTTAATATGGGAAATTTGAATACTGCGAAGTTAGGCAAAATGCAATCGATTGAAAAGTTTAATACCATATTTAAAAGAAAAAGATGTAGTCATCTTTTTTTTCTCGCCATTTTTATTTGCATTTTTAAAGGATCACTTGTCACGCTATGACTGGATTTTGTTTTAAAACAGTGTTGTTATTTTTTAAAACTTGTTTTTGCGACCATTTTAAAAAATAGCCAAATATTACCAATTAAATTGCAATTTATACAGTTTCTTAAAATTATTTTTTCTTTTACCGAAGTTACATGATTTAAAACTTGTTGAATGCTTTTTGATTGATATTCAACTTTTTTTCACAATTTTTAAAGCTGCGTTCTAAGAACTTTAAAATATTTTTTTCCAATTCCTCTTTGCCCCAATATTTGTATAGCGGAAATTAAAACAAATATCAATAATATATGTCTATATATCTGAAATGAGGTATTATGTATACTATTTACATCATTAGGACTATTGTTCTCATCTTTGTAAATTTAAGGAATCAGCACATATGCTAGGCCACAAAAATCCCCTGAGCCGACAAAGCATAGAAATAAATACAATATGGGAACCAGTAATAAGGAGTTCTAGAGAAAAGCGATAATAACAAAAAAATTTCAATATGAGCACTGATAAAAAAAAAAACTGATTGCTGGGGATATTAGGTGTAAATATAATACCCAGAAATTCATACACAGATGTCCTCAATGACACATGGCACAGTGGTTAAAGACGTTAGTTAGATCCAGTGACAGGACCAAAAGAGTATACGTTCAATACCTGGTTAAGGCGGTGGAGAACTTTGAGAGGGTAATTAACTGGAGATAACTGACATCCATGAGACATGGCACGTGGAACTAGAACAGTCTACCTCAGTGAGCGAAATAAATGTTTCAGTTCGACATTCCAACAAACTGAAGAAGGCTGAAGCGTGCAACAACCGAAACATTGTGATAAATATGGTGACAAAGATGAGGACAATAGTCCGAACACTGTAAAGAGTAAAAATATCAATAGTTAATTAATAAAGATGTATTGATCGATACTAAATACAATCTCACACTAGCAAGTAAATTGTTATAATATATTTCTAATAAATTGTGTTATTATAAACAGGAATGCTTGTGATAATTTTATTATATGAATATATTTTAGCTTATAATATGTACGGATTTGGTGTGTAGTTTGAAAGATGGAAAAATTGTAGCTAACGGAAGATACACAAGTCGATAGCATATGAGTATCAGCTGGGTCACTATGGAGAGGGTGTATGAGGTTAAAAGACCCGAAACACCTAATGAACCTCGACTAGAAACATCACATTCTAATAAAAAAAAAAATAACTTGAATAGTAAATATTGGTATTTTGTACACACACACACACACACACACACATATATATATATATATATATATTATATATATATATATATATATATATATATATATATATATATATAATGATAATAATGATCATAATCACTTTTTTTCTCTCTTTCCTTTCTCCCCATATTAAAACCTTATATTTAAATCTATAACATCCACTCTTAAATGTGGAAATATTCTCCTCTTCTCTCTCTCTCTCTCTCTCTTTCTCTCTCTTTCCTCTTCCCCCACATAAAAAATAACTAACTTTAGAAGCTATATCTTCCACTCTTATTCTTGGTAATATTTTTATAAAATTTAATATATATATATATATATTTTCATTTGTGTATGGGAAGGGATTTAATCTCATGAAATATATTATTACCATAGATTTCTAAAGTCTCTACTTTCATCTTTATTATATTTCATCTGTTCTTACGTTGAGCTCTCTTTCGATGTATATATTCTTTGGAAGTATCCCTACTAATTATCAAATAATAATATTATGTGTGTGTGAGTCTGTGAAAGAGAGAGAGAGAGAGAGAGAGAGAGAGAGAGAGAGAGAGCATGTGTTAAAACGCTATAACTGTATATAGTAACAATGAAGGAAGCGAAAACACGAATCAACAGAAATATAGTTTTAGAGAAAGATGCTGAGAACACGTAAGAATAATATAGGAAGTAAGAAAACTTCAAAGAAATCTGAAACAAATATAACAATTATAAATCAAATCAGAAAGGGAATATTTGAGAGAGAAAATATGGACTAAGAGTTTGGTAAATTTGATGTTCACAAGATATACCGAAGGTAAGAGGAACAGAATAAACTGAGAAGTAACCTAACAAACATGCCTCTGTGAATGGATTGATCATAAGGAGTGGGAAGACGTGTCAATGGAAAAAAAAAGTTGCTACGAGCTACAAAGGATAGGAAGTTGTGGATAGGCATGATCGCCAAAGTTTTGAATTTATGTCCTTTTCATATTAGGTATTTCTTGTGTAAAACATGAAAAGTGCTGAAGAAATGTTCTATTATATAAATGAATTTAAATCCTGTCTTTGACGGGCCGATAACCTTTGAACAATCTCCTTTAATATATATATAAAAATATATATATATATATATATATATATATATATATATATACAAAGTGGCCCGAAAAATTTGAAATCATTTCGCAGCTCAAATTTTCATAGAATGCATAGAAACAGATCAAGAATTTTATTTAATGTACTATTTTTGTACTTTTTTCAGGTTGAGCCATGCCGTTCACTCCTAAAGAGAAGTCATTTTGCGTCTTAGAACATGCTCGTACACCAAAAAATGTGCAGCAGACCTTCAATGCAAAATCTGGGAAAACTTCACCAACTGGCAATTAAATTTAGACTTGTAACAAAAAAATTAAAAAAACTGCTGCTTATGTAGGGTTACTTTAGCTGGTAGACCATCATCATCATCATCAGCGTGTTTGACAAGAGCTTAAATACCGGCGACGTGTGCCGTGTCACACGCGGTGCACATATTGAACACATATTAAATCACTCCTATAATAAACTTATAATGTTCAATACCTTAACTTCAATTTTATTGAGCTAGACTTGTGGATCTGAATCCAGTTTTTGTTTTATTTTAGTGTTGTTCTTAATATTTGTATGCAGCATTTATTATTGACTTTTTTTAATTATTTACTCTGTATTGTTTAGTTGACTTGTATTTATATGTGAATTAGTAGGTGTAATTTGTTTATTATTTACTTTTGTGACACTATTTAGCTTTTGGCTAACTAATTAAGCATGGAAATTAAAAGCGAGAAATACTTAAGTCTATAACGAAAGACATACTGAGCGATGTTATTTTTTTTTAACAAAAGAAAAATGGGTAAAGATTTTATTTTCATTTGTGAAGAAAAGTATTTTTTTCGCAGAAGATAGAAAATTCGTAAGATATCGGATCTGTCAGAATTAATTTATGCCATGACTCGGCGAGGAGAGGCAGAATTCGGGTAAAAGATATCAATCTGCCCATGGCAATAATGAAAATTTCAATTTGGTCAAGAGGCTTATGAAGCAGAATAGTAGAAGATAATCGAAAATTGGGTCAAGCATGCGACCGAGAAAGAATTAGGTGAGACCACCCCAAAGAAAAAGGAAGGAAGAGGAGAAAAGGAAAAAAAAAACAAGCCATTGAATATCTTTTGGAGATATCATTTGGTTTTGGAAGGGGTGTCACCTGTTGTGTGTCCAGATCTTGCCATGATAAAAGTTTGTTACCTGGACAGACTGTTGGTGACAGAATGCGATGATATTGAGAAAGACAAAGAGATTCCAGTTGACCACCCAGATAATACCTCGGCGAAAATCTCATTAATGAATCCCAGATGACATCAAGTTAAGATAAAGATTTAATGTCCACAGTACGATCGTGGGGGTTCTGGTCGATGAAAAAGAAAGAAAAGAAAAAGGAAGATATTTTTTTCTTTGAGCGATAATTGTAAACTGAGGCCGGTCTAGCCACACCCACACTGCCGAGCGTTCATTGGCTGAATTTCAGGCGTGAGCGATGGGCGAAGGTAAACATATGAGAAAAAAGGGAAACCTGTTGACGCTCTCTGAGGGGATTGTTGTGAGATACCAATATTTGAAAGGAAGAATTTAGGAGGACAATTCCCTTAAGAACCCCTCTAAAACAGAAAGTAATTGACTTCCAAAAAAGAGAAGTGATAAATTTTCCTGTCGGAAAACAAAGAAAATCCTTATTGCGGATTTGGAATTATCGAGGAACCCAAACCACAACAGGCCCCCACCCGGTTTTGGTCGGCGTCCATATACATGAACGTCCCCAGAGCAAAGAGACAGTCACAGTTGGAGAAGTCCAGATGGCGACAGTTGGAGTCACAAAGTTGAGATGCAGTTGAGTTGTGAGCTCGGAGACCAGACTCGCAGGAGCTGACTGAAAGATTTCCACGCATTCCGACTTAGGCTTCTAACCAAAAACAATTTTTTTTGAAGAACGACTTAGACTCACACCACCAAAAGAAGTTTTACGAATATCGCCTGAAGATACCAAAAACCAGTTTATTGAAAAACAAATTAAGATATTAAGACTTGCCTAAGAAACGCAAAGTGTCACGAATCCATAAAGCGTTTTGGGAGAAAGACGCTATCCTGTATTCAGCAACCAGATATAAAGATACTTGTGCGGTATCACCTTTGCCCCGGATTCGGCTTGCACTACGGTCCGACGCCTGCCGTGTCAGCCAAAGATTAGATTGTCACAGGATAGCACGGGAGCAGGACCAGGGTGACGTCACACTCTATCAATGTATTATTTATTGTTCTAGATTAATTTATTATATTTATCTAATTTTATTTATTGGTTTTATTTTATTTTTTATCTATTTCTTTTTTTTCATTTTTAGTTTTTATTTATGTTGTTCTGGGAATGTTATTATAGTTATTATCTCCTCCAGACAGAGTTTACTGTTTTGGGATTGATTGTTGCAAACTGATGCTATTTTGGCGTGATTTAGATTTTGTTCATACTTACCCAGATGTCTTTAGAAAGCATCGTGCTGTTTTCGAATTTGCTATCTGTAAAGGAAGTTTTATATGCAGAGTTTCTTTGATCAGCTTACAACAATAAATTTAAGTCATTCTATCATGACGTCAACATGAATCGGTGATCAATCTGTTTCATGCTTCGACGCTATCGTCATATGATGTATGTTGAGTTTTGACTCAACTATGTATATATGTTGATCTATGAGGAATTATGGGTAATATTATATTATTAATGACTAGTCATAAAAATCGAAAAATAATAACATACATCGTAAAATATCTCCATGAAAAATACACTTATATATACATATATATAACAAAAATAATGTGATATAATTTAAAAATTCCCAGTACATCTAATAGGAAGAAAACCAGTTCCCGAGAAAAAAATAAAATAAACCAAAACCTCGATAAATATGCAAATTAAGTTAATAATAAACAAATTACCAAAGTATGAATGTGCGTATAAATAAAAGTAAATCTAATAATAATAAAAATAATAAGCCTCTAATATAATTTGAAATATCACCGTTACAGCTAGCCCAATAAGCTTTAGGATATTGCAATAGTCCTTACTAGCCATAAACCACCATTATCAGCGCGTATAAACTGTCAATCTAAAAGACAACATACATGACCTTAATATGGTGTTCAACAATGAAACACACTGTCGCTACATGGTGCTGACCTCTCCCTTCACTTCTATATTTATATACGCTCTGTCTCTGATATCGAGCAATTTTACCTCTAAATATAGAATACCTTATAACTATATTTTATCACACACACGCACACACACATCTACGTATTTCTATCACTATCTATCTATCTATCTGTCTATCTATCTATCTATCTACCTATCTATATATATATATATATATATATATATATATATATATATATATATATATATATATATATATACATTCATACATGCAAACATACATACGCGTGGGCTCACACACGCGGGAAGCGGCTACAGGTGGGCAAAAATATCTATCTATCTATCTATCTATCTATCTATATATATATATATATATATATATATATATATATATATACATAAATAAAAACATACATACATACATACGCGCGCGCTCACACACACAGGAACAAGCTCGTAAGTGTGGGCAAAAATTTACCTGAATTTATGTATGTCGCTAGAATATCAGTTATTATCCCTTAACAAATTCGTGTGTCAGAAACAGACGTATATAAGCGAGTAACCCGGTTAGGAAATAAGCATTTTGACATGTTAAAATTCGTAGAGATAATTAAATGTGGGTGGGAATTAACATTTGGTTAACTTTGATAAAGGACTTTTTAGATTCAGAAGACAACATTAAAGCTTTAACGAAACGCCAGGTCTTGTGGAGTGCTCACGTTTATTCATGATGACTATGTTTCTACTGTCACACGGGGATGAAATTATCGCCAATCCGCGCCAATTTAAGGCGTAGCTAATATTTATTTATTCATGAAGTGAACGATGATCTACCGGCAAGTAGAATTCGATAGAAAGAAACATTTACAAAACTTGCTGTCAGATTTCATCAAGGTGATGTATGGAATACGTCATAACTCGTAAGACATCAATCTTGTGTTGTATAAACCTGTCAGATTACAGATGCTAATGAATGTCCATTGATCAAAGAGTCAACTATAGTTAGCATATATTGGAATAGACTTATATTTATGGATAATCACACGATTTGATTATTCTAGCGTAGGCCTGAATTTAATAGAACAACGTGTACGGAGATTAAATAATCAAAAATATCCGTTTTAATAAAACAAAAAACGGTGGAGGCAATATGACTGTGAAGCGTCCTTCTGCAAAGTATTTAGACCCTATATTCTTTTGGCTTACGTTGAAACACTGGTTCTCATACGATCACCGAAGTTAAAGAACGTCGAACTTGGATGGCTGACCGTTTGGAAATACTCCGTGTTGTAATCTTGGACGTGCGTCTGTTGCAATGGATAATGGTTCGGAATTGTTAATCGGATAACCGAGTTCCAATCACAGTCTGGACAATTATATTCACGTACTCGTTAATACTCTTAAGAAACGTATGAATCCACCTTTTTTTCCCGCACAGATATGGGTTAAATACTAAAAACCTTTATCACTGAAATGTTATTATTAACATAAATAAAAGGAAAGTACATACCAAATATTTAGATTTCGGCATTACATAACCTATAGATTTTTATATACCACCAAATAAAAACAACCAAACACATATATTACTTGTGTCAGGCGATTTGTTACGTAGCACCTACAGAAAGACCACTGAAGACTAAACACGTCCCTAATGACAACCGCCCTTTACGCTGTCAGTTGGCATAATTCAGTAGAATATTTCCCCCGATACACTGCGCAAATTATATTGAATTTGTTTCAAGCATATGAATAATTCTTCTCTGTATTGACTTGACTATAAATTTTATTAAATCCCAGTCAAAATTCTGCGCTTATAGAATGCATTGAAACGAAACATGTATCTGTACAATTCCTAATTTGCAGGAAGCAAAGTTATGTGGTTGACATACTTTAACGGATTATTTATTAGAACAATCGTTGTATTATAATCTCAAACACAATTCGACAAATTTTTTGTTTCTTTTTTTGCATGAATTTTTTTAATTAATTATAATGTACAAGGGATGCAAATTATTTCAAATAAGTTAATATCATTTTTTGGACAACGTTATTATCTAAGCGGTATATATAAATAAAAGCGACTAAGACGTATTCTACTCTAATGTCTTCATATATAATAACAGATTTCTAGTCGAAAAAAAAACCTAACAGTCTTAAATCCATATGAAAGTAGTGTATGTGGGGTTAGCATAACAGTTAACCTGGCGAAAGGCAAGCCGAGTTCAAAATTCTAGCGTGTATTGTATTCATCTTTAATGCGATGATTTTAAGAAGAAAATATTTTTATCCTTGTTCTATGAGTCAAATGGCTATTAAAATCTTTTGTAGCTTTGGGTCACTACTTCTTGAAAATATATCATACGTAATATAAACATATATATACATACATACATACACACACACACACACACACACACACACACACATATATATATATATATATATATATATATATATATATATATATATAAAGAAAGAAAGAACAGCAAGATATATAATCCGGTGTTCTTATAGATATTTTTATTTTTACAAAATAGTTCTCAATGTAAATATACAGAGCATTAATATTATAAATTAATTGATTTAAAATATGTTTTTTTTCGCTACACGGTTCTAACCATGTTTCAAAAATGGAAGCTAAATGCATAGAATTTAATTTTGTGATTAAATTAAAGACGTTAGTTCCATTTCATCCTCAAGCGAATTTTGGAGTAACTTTTTTAAATTACTGGGTTTTAAATACACAGCTAAAACAAAATTCATGTTTCCAAGGTTACAGATAAATCTATTTTTCTAGACAGGGGTGGCTGGGTTTTCAATATGTTTATAATTTAATGTATCAGTTATTGCTACGTTTGGGTCGTGGGAAGGAATGTATTTTTCAATGAAATCTAACTTCCGTTAAAGCCTGTCGTCTAGATTTTTTGAAATTATATTGTTAACGGCTAAAATTCTTACGGCCTTTTTTTTTTTTTTCGTATATTTAAAGTATATTATGATTTTTTAAAATTTTATATTTAAATATTTCTAAAGTAAAACTTTTCATTACTCCGATTCAGTAGACTTTATTTATTTATTTAATTACAAATTAAAAGAAGTTTAGGTTAGAATTCATTTTAATTAACTACAGTTTTAATTACAACTTTAAAATATTTTCATTATTAGTTTTTATAGCATATATTTCAATTAATAGAAGTAAAATGTTACTTACCATCAGTAAAATTATTTTTCTATATCAAGTATATTTATATTACGATTTTTAATTTTTTTTTATATTTAAATATTTTTTAAGTAAACATTTTTTTATCTTTACGGCAAAAATAGCTACTTCATTTCTCTATTTTAGTAAACTTTATTTATTTATTTAATTACAATTTAAAAGAAGTTTAGTTTAGAATTCATTTTAATTAACTACAATTTTAATTACAACTTTAAAATATTTTCATTATTAGTTTTTTTAGACTATATTTCATTTAAAATGTATCCGAGTTCTTTACCGTCAGTAAAATTATTTTTCTATATCAAGTATATTTATATTACGATTTTTAAAAATTTTATATTTAAATATTTTTTAAGTAAATTTTTTTTTATCTTTACGGCAAAATAGCTTCTACATTTCTCTATTTTAGTAAACTTTATTTATTTATTTAATTACAATTTAAAAGGAGTTTAGTTTAGAATTCATTTTAATTAACTACAATTTTAATTTCAAGTTTAAAATATTTTCATTATTAGTTTTTTTAGACTATATTTCATTTAATATAAGTAAAATGTATCCAAGTTCTTTACCGTCAGTAAAATTATTTAAAAAAATATAAAAAATGAAAATGAAAAGCATAAGAAAAACAGATGTAGAAAAATAATTTGGTATACGCCCCCCCCCTATACAACCAAATGTTAAAGTACAAATTAGGACAAAAATTCCTTGCATTAATAGTCAAACATTTTCCTAGTGAAAGTAAACTAAGTACTATTTTCAATAAAAAACACACTAAAATTGAGTTACAGATGCACGGAAAACTTAGAAAAAATTATTAAGAACCATAATGCTAATAGCTTAAATAAACACTTATACCATAACCCCCAAAATTTAGACAATGTAAAAATAAAAACCGATGAAAATAAACAAAAATTATGTAATTGTAGAAACCCTCATAATTGCCCTCTTCAAAATAAATGTTGCACTGAATCAGTAGTATACCAATGCAATATCTCTTCGATTGAAAGTCCTGAAAACATAAACATATATATAGGTTGCACTAGACATGAGTTCAAAAGAAGATTCAACCAACATCAAACTTCATTTAGAATAAATAAATATAAAAATCAGACATATCTATCAAAATAATTCTGGCACCTAAAAGAATCAAATAAAACACCTACAGTAAAATGGAAGTTAATAAGAAAAGCTGGAATATGTAGGTCATTAAATGACCCATGTCCTTTGTGCATACATGAGAAACTATATATTGCTAAGTTTATAAAAATAAAAATTTACTGAATCAGAGAAAAGAAATAGCTATTGTATGCTGTCATTGTCAAAAATTTTTCTTAAATAATATTTAAAAATAATGTTATAAATAGGATCAGGTAATATACATACTTATTTTTAACATGAAATATTAATAGTCAAGCATTTTCCTAGTGAAAATAAACTAAGTACTATGGAAAAATTTTTTTACCTAAAAAATAATTCAAAAATA
The DNA here is from genome assembly GCA_903632075.3 of Acanthosepion pharaonis. Classification (NCBI taxonomy): domain Eukaryota; kingdom Metazoa; phylum Mollusca; class Cephalopoda; order Sepiida; family Sepiidae; genus Acanthosepion; species Acanthosepion pharaonis. The sequence goes on along the minus strand of CAHIKZ030000125.1, from coordinate 2,026,740 downwards.
TTTATAAATATAATTTTTTTTTTAAAATAGTAATATTAATTTACTTAATGTAGAAAAATAATTTCACTTACTTTAAGTAACTCGAATACATTTTACTTATATTAAATGAAATATAGTCTAAAAAAAACTAATAATGAAAATATTTTAAAGTTTTCATTAAAATTGTAGTTAATTAAAATGAATTCTAACCTAAATTTCTTTTAAGTGTGTGTGTGTGTGTGTGTGTGTGTGTGTGTGTGTGTGCTCTAGCTTCTTTTATTGTAATTTTTTCCTCATGTCCCCTGTTTCGTTTAATGAATTTTATTACAAGACGTTAAATATTTCTGTCGGTAGCCGAAAGGTATTTTTTGCTCATTTTGCAAAGGTTGCTCTAAATGTATTTCCCAAAGTCCTTTTCACCCCGTCACCTGCATATCGTTTCTATAGTGTCTTGAGCAAATGAAGCCTATGTTTTCGCCATGTACTCTTTCAAAAATGCGTACCATTTATATCGGCGTACAAGGAGATATTTGACTTTAAAAAAATCCCTAAAAATAGAGGGTTTTCTCATAATCGAGGTACAAAAAGTGAACATTAAACCTTGTTAGTTTATGGTAAGTTGTTTGCCTTGGAGTTATTTGACGGTATTGACTTATTGACTCGCTTCTTTTTTAGATGATGTGGAACAAAAGCACAACTGGGTGCGTGTCTCAACAAGCCTTTTAAAGATCGCATTCGAGAACACTGAAACGAATGAATGGTTTGCTGAGAAATGTTATTCAGGCTACGGTATTAGGCAACCGAAAACTGAGCACCCACTCATGAGGTATTGGAGATTGTGGTAGTTAATGGACAATATCTCTACACCGTTTTTCTCATTAGAATTTGAGTGAAAAGCCATCATATACGATATATAGATATGTGGTTACTGATTTCAGATGTTATTCTGGTTGGAAATTATTAGGCGGTATCTGTTTTGACAGAATAGGGTCATTATATATAAATTCTCAAGGATGTCTGATTTTCCGATTCAAATTATCTGTACTTAAGAATAATTGCGCAAAAATCTATATCAATCCACATTGAGACAAACGCATTTAAAATCATGGCGGTGAAAAACTGGTGTTTATTGTTCCCTGTTCTGTCCAGAATGAGAAAAATTTCTATCAGTTGTGATTATAAACACTTCCACTCAAAATGTATTACTCATTTAAAATAAAGTAAAATTTTTTTTTAGAATAATGTGAAGTCTTCAGAAATTCCTTCGATGATCTATTTGAATATATCTAGAAAATCGAATAAAATCCTGACATAAAATATTTACTCTGCCTATCTGTCAACGGTATGTTTGTTAATACCAACAAGGATTACTTACTCTCAGCTTTATTTCTCAAGAGTTGTAGTTAGTTAGTTAGAAATTACTTTTATGTTCTTAAACAAATATTTGTGATGCACATTTTCACGATACAATATTATCCGGTTTAATTTAAAAAAAGAAATAACTTACTGGTTAAATTTGCAATATAATACATAATTATGCATTTAACTACTGCTAATTATTCGTACTGGTTCGTTAAAGACACTGGAACAAGAAATATGATACTTATTCACAGAATTCATTTTCATAGCTCTTTTGGATCTGAAAGAGCAATACAAATGCAGAAGGAAGTTTACCTGTGTTTTATAGATTATGCAAAATCATTTGATAAATACGCTACAAAGAACTGTTAAATTTGCTAGGTAACCGTGACATATTTTGGAAGGATATTAGAATACTCCAGAACCTCTATTGTCTGTTTACTGATACAAATTGTATTGAGTAAATATACAACAAAAGATTAAGATAGGGTTGTGTCTTCTCACCGGACTTATTTGTGAGGCAATTCGGGAAGAATTAGAAGTCCTACCAAGATTCATTATTGGCGGCCACAATTATAAGAATATAAGATAGGCATATGAATGTGTTGTTAGCAGATAAGAAAAGGAAGTTACAAGAATTCCTACAGAGTATAGGAAAAAATCGGGAAGAAAAAATAAACATCATTTGACCCAAGACAGAATGCAGGTTTCTTAGCACACCGAAAACCTGAAAAATTAATAATTAAAAAAAAATACAACTATTTAAATATGTAGAAGCTTTTTAACAGCGGACAGAAAGTGCGACATTGAAATACGCAGGTGTATTTTATAGCGAAAAATGTCTGCCAATATCTAAGAAAATTATTAAGAACTTAAAAAATGTCGTTAGAAAAAGGGAAAAGAGTACTGAACCGATACATAACATCAGTCTTTCTTCATGGCAGTGAATGATGAAGAATCTCATTACAGATGTAGAACAGACTTGAAACAACGGAAATGTAATTTTACAGAAGGATACTGAGAATACAGTTGACTGAATATGTGAGCAACAATGAAACTTTACAGAAGGAAAACAAAATGGACACTTTTACATAATATCATGAAGAGTCAGTTGAAATTTCTAGAGAGTTTGGAATAGTTGATACTCATGAACAATTCATAGTAAAAGATGAAAGCACCGCATCACCTACCTAGAGAACTCCACTAAATGGATGATGGAATGGGGTTAAGGAAAAAGTTTTAAAAATACATTCATTAAGAGCTACAAAGGACAAGAAAATATAGGAAGCTATGGCAGCGGCACATAGAAGACTGTGAATTATTCGTATTAATATATCGTGTATGATAAATTCCGCCTCTATGCTTTAGAATGAAAGAAGGCCGTTGTTTTCGTGAAATTTAATTTGCGGAATGGTGTTCCGCTCTTAGGAAGTTTAATATATTGACACTGTTTCAATAAACTATTTATTATTGCACACCATAATCAGTTATTACCTTATTTTAACGACATTCTTTGTACATTTTATCACAGTAAGTGACACATGAAATATGCATATATATATTTTCCATTAGATAAACTCGAAAAATTATCACGTGACATGTAGTTTTAAATAAATGATTGACTTGTTTCTTCAGGCTGTATGCAGCTTCTATTATCTTCCGTTATAAGAGAATAAATGTACGTGCCAAGCCACCAGCTAGGCGGAACAGTTGTCAGGACTGTATCAATCAATAAATACCTCTCAACTTTTTGCTCCAGAAATACTAGCTAAAATGCGACATTTTGTCCATCCGGGGAGATTATTTAATGTCCCGTCAAGCTTCATTTGACTCAAACCACGTAGACAACAAACACGGATACACGTTTTTCTAACAGTAAATCCTACAATTTTTTCAGCTGTGTAAACAAAAAATATATTTAATCACTACTTGTATGTTAAACATTATATAAAATATATACGAAACAGTCCTTCAAGTGTTAACATTTATTCCTTCTGAAAATGCTGAATTCGACTGCTTCTCAACTTCTGTCTCGTCCATTATATCCTTTTACTCAACATCGCAAAATATGCGCGGCGTAGTAATTATTGAGGAACTGAGTTCAAACTTGTCTGATGCGTTCATTTACAACGCAAACAACTGGGCCGGAAATAGTTATTTTGGGACTAGTAGATTTTTAGGGAATGGTAGACATTCCTTCATCTATCTTAACTCCTACATTGGGTTGAATTATACATTAGACTGAGCAGACTAAATCGAAAAAAAAATCTACTGATTTGAAAGTCATATAGAAACCATGAACTTATTATACTCAGTGTTTCATGGAATTTCACCCATATTAGAGGAAAGAGATTGTGGAGAATAATAACTTAATTTTTGAAAGTCCATCGTATTAAAACAAAGGAACAACAGCTAAGACTTTATAAAAATCACATTCGCATAACAGAACTTTTAATAAACGAATGTTAGATAAAGAAATAACGGGCGAATACAGTTGATCTACTAGAATTTACAGCTGGTACTAGGATGCATTTGTCGAAATCCTACACACGCCAGCGTATAACGTAAAATATGATTAGTATTTTACTAATATTACATTCCATCTTAAAGAAAGACAACTCGATATGATATTTCAATTATGTTTGGTTTCAATAATTTCGCTTTTTTTATTTATGTCATCATGGTAATATCTATGAAATCAGCGATATGGCCGATGAGATATGTGCATACGTATTAGATGACCGAATTAATATTGAATATATATATATATATATATATATATATATATATATATATATATATATATATATATTCTACATTCAACACGATCACTTGATAAGACACCAGAAGTGTTGAAACAATATGGCTTTTTTGTAGTTATTTTATAACATATTTATGTTATAATTTTCGAATTAATAGTATTTGCTCTACTCAGTATTGAGCACACTTTTAAGAATAGTATTTTTTGGTTATTGGAATTTATTCCGTATACACCAATCCTATATTTGGTTATATATATATATATATATATATATATATATATATATATATATATATATATATATATATATATATATATATACTTCTGCATAAGAATCTGATAAAACTAATCAGCGTAATTTTTACATTAGATTGACAAAATGCGTAATGATTTATAGTGATATGTACGTAGAATAGATAATTTGCTTAAAAAAGATTGAACACTATTTTTGCCTTTAAGATATTCATTACATAAATTATTATATCCTCTGGAGTTTTGCCTAAACTTCAAATACTGGAAAATGTTAAACTTTATTTTTTAGCAGAGTTTGCACGACATTTGAAGGTAACTTCAGCATGAATCTTTTTTTCTTAAATTTGCAGGGATACAAAAGGCGATTATTACCCGTTGGCTGAGATGAATTCAGATGGGTCACATGATGGTCTGTTAATCACGTTACTTCATAGAATGATGAAAGGTCTCACTCGTCAGTCAATTAGTGACCGGTACGCAAACAGAATAGTTGACTTTTTAACAAACGCCTCACCAGTCCCATCTGACAAGTTTGGTAGCCCCCAAGAACAAGGCATCGTCACTAGAGACAAATAAAATGATAGATCTGGCCCTCTCGAATGAGGAAAACTATCTCCTGTCGTCATTTTGGAAAATACCCATGACTCGCTGATTACCATGTTGAGAAACATAACCTAGTTAGTGTCGTAAGAGATAAACCCGGCACGCTCGAATCACTGTTGAGAAAATATAATTATGTCTGCATCATATGGCCTTGTCGTTTTCCCGTTGGTATAAATAAGGCTTCCTATAGAAGAAAACTCCGGCAAATTGAATTCCCATTGGAAATTATAGCACAACTCCAATATCTCTTCGCTGTATTAGCACTACTTGTGGAATCAATGTAAATGTTCGTACATTAATTTTATATGACTTTGCCGAATAAAACTCTCTATGAGAACAAAGGTTACTTTCTTCCTCCCAGCTATTCCGTTCCGTACGTGTATTAAAATGTTAATAGAAAGACATGTATAAATTTCACGGTTTTCCCATTTAAATTTTTCGATGAATCTTAATACTTAATTCTTAAGTTTATGATTGAATAAGCTCACAGCGAGTTCTACAACAATAGGATGTCCATTGAAATTGCTCTATGGCATCGTCAAATACTTGAGCTGAACAACTTTAAGAAAATATTAAAACAACTACTATAACAATGAATGCTGGTCGTTATTTGAAGAAGTTGGTAAAAATGAAAATATTTATCTAAAACAACCTTTAATCACGTATATCATTCTTTGTTTCTATCCATCTTTATTTCTTTCTTTCATTTTCTTATTGAAACCAAGTAGTGTCTTTCCCCTTTTTCCACTTGATCAAAGTCGAAGAATCTATCCTTTATGAGGTATTGGTAAGAGACGTTAAAGATTTTTAACTTGCCTTCTTTCTTTCTTTCTTTCTTTCTTTCTTTCTACTCCAATTGCCGTCTTAGAAATATTTTTGCTAATAATATCTTTAAAATAATTCAGCCGACGATTTTTTTTATTCATGGAAACTAGAGCTTCGGCGATTTCATTCCTCAGTTTTCCTCGTCCGATAGTGTGTTTCTGAAAAGTATTCGGTTATATTACTGTCGCCATTTTTTGTCGGCTGTTTGGCTGATATCAGTGTAGTATCCGTTCGTATCAGCTTGATCTCTCTCTCTCTCTCTCTCTCTCTTCTCTCTTTTATTTCATTTTCTCACTGATGCCAAATAATATATTTCTCCCGAAGATCAAAACGCAGGATTGTCCATTATTCCGGAAGTATTGGCAGGATGTAAGGGCGTGTAGACTAAGGAAAAAGGGACCAACACAGTTATAAAAGAAATTTATCATGGATATAATAATACCCATAAAGGGAGAAAATCAAACAGATAGTATATCCCTTCCTCTCAGATCACTCAAATAAAATAGCGTGACCGACGTGATATGATATTAGAACCCCCATTAAATATCGACCTGGATGTGATACTAAGATATAAGCAAATAGGAAATATAACTTTCTTCCATAGCTCTCCCATTATTTGGTTTTCAAGGCGTTAATGATCACCAACCATTGATTGGTCCTCACATGCTGAAAAATAACGAAATATTAACTAGCGACTTTCCCACATGTCATCTAATAAAAGGCATTTTTAACACGTATTTCTTATCACGAAAATTGTCGTAACAGAAAGGTCAATATTATTGTCACAGAAACCTCGTATTTTTCTTTGATGCTAAGAATTTTACATTCGTGTTTTTTGTTTTATTTTTATTTTCATTTTTTTTTTTTGTTTTTTTTTTTCATTAGGGACTTCACGACATTTACATTAGAGTCGTCTCTATAAATCCAGTAAATTTTACTTTGGATTTTCTTCGCCCACGCGATCATTCAGTGGTTGTAGACAGCATATTCCTACTCTTCCGTTTTTTCAACCTTTCCTATTTTATTTGGACATAATTATTGCAGAATTAAATACAATTTTTCCTAATTGACTAACGACTATTCCGTTTCTTTTCATTGTTTGTAATATAATTTTTTTTCACATTTCCTATATTTTAGGAAACACGTGGGAATAATTCTTCGCCACGTGTACACTTTTTTCTTATTAAACAGTTTAAGTGTATTGGACAAGTCCTTTTTATGCTGTTCGTTTGTGTGCTAGTGAGAAAATTTAGCCATAAATATTTTTCTATGTACATGAACGCCGGACGCTAACGGTATTTACCACATTGTACATATATTTAATGACAGAAAACTGTTTTCATATTTTCCTTGAGTTTTACACAAACGCGGATATTGTTCAATATAGCCGTATTCACCCTTAATTCCAGGCAAAGTTTGATTATGGCGTGCTGCAAGTGAGACCATTTTGCCTCCAACGCCAGTAGTACATCTTTACACTCAGAGACTCACCTGGAATTGCTACTTAGTAGCAAATGACAGAAGATAGTGATATTTAATTCAAATATTTTTTTCTCTTTTACATTTATTCAACTTGCCTTCGTGCAGTTTTATTTTCAATGATATCTTCCTGCATTGCAGGATATTTAATTAAACGACAGCGTGTGAGGAGAATTCTACCCTGGTATCATTTCACAAAATGAAGTCAGCATTATTCTATGCAATTAAATTGTCGGATCTTGTTTCAAGCAAGATTTGTTTGGCGGCGGACATCAATTCTACTCCAGGGGAAACACACATTATTTTTTCGCTAGAAAGCATAGCTGCAGAAAACATGTCTCGTGGCATTAATGTTTTTTCTTCTAACGACACAAGCATGCAATATCAGTCGTCTGCGGAAAAGCAAAGGACAACCAGTTTCAGGAGCTTCTTCAGAATAACTCAACCTTTCGTAATTTTCGAAAATATATATCCCGAACACTGAATTTGAAATTCTTCTCGACTTAGCCATGTTAAATGCATTGCTGATACCATATAGGTGACCATTGAAGATCATAAATGACATACTAAAAATTGAATGTACGCGTTAAGAATGCAAACCAGAATATTTGTCTAGACAGCCTTTATAGATTCTTCGAGACTGAATGAGGACACATCAGACAATACACAATCTGCAGTTGCCGCAGATTTAAAGTTAGAAAATGTCCATGATTTGAAAGCATATTAGATTGCCCAGATGTTTCTTATCTTAATTTCTCTTCTCTTATTGCAGGAATTTATTTTCCCGTGAATGAGAATAACATCGGAAGAATTTTTGCTGCTATTGGATAAAGATTGTTTAAAAATTCTAGTATTTTTTTTTAAATACATTGCATGAATATTCTTTTTTTATTTTATTACATTGTAATTTCGAAATTTCTATCATGTCACCAACATGTAGAATAAATATATCTCTTTATGACTGGGTCCAGAAATTGTTTAGAAAGATACGCGTCCCGGTACAAAATGTGATTGTCTCCCTTTGGTTGTGATGACATTGTTCAGGTGACGTCACTTCATAGGCTGACGAAATTCCTAAGAGCCACCCGAAGTTGTAATGAGCTATGATCTCCTACACCCTGAATGGACATGGCACAAAGAAGAACGAGTTAAACCTCGTTCTGGTTTTATCAAATATATGTGAGCAGCCTCGGTAGTATATTCAGTCCCTACAAATACTTAGCACCTCCTCTCCTCATGGAGAAATCAGAAAAAACTTCAATGAAGTTTTCAACTTCAAGGGAGAGAACATATATTTTATGCCTTCTCCACGACCCTCCAAAGATCGTGAACGTTACAAATATTGTCATTATTCAAATGACACAAACATTTTTTCGGTATATTATGCCTAACATACGCGCCAAGAACACATTTTCTTCGTGGCGAAGCCTGAAAACTGCCCTTTGCATGCGCGCACAGAGAGAGAGAGAGAAGAGAGAGAGAGAGAGAGAGAGAGAGAGAGAGAGAGAGAGAGAGAGAGAGAGAGTGAGAGAGAGAGAGAGAGAGAGAGAGCAATAAAGTTGGCCCATAAAAAATGAATCCTATGATTATGTTGAAATTACACCCAGTCAAACATGCACACAAACGGGCGTGCTCTGGCCAAGACACGCAGAGAGTGAAAGTGAGAGTTGGGCCATGAAAGATGAATCCAATAATTATTTTGAAATTACACCAAGGAACACACATACACACACGCAGACACAAAACACAGAGAAAGCAATAAACATGGTGGATGACAAATGAATCCAATAATTATATAGATTTATGCGCACACACAAACGTATATGCGCGTGCGCTCACACACACATACACACACACGCACACACACACACACATATATAGATTTTTTGTTAGTTAATTGTATTTACTGTATGGTTACTAAATATTGAATCCTATGGAAAATATTACTAGAATATTTTATTCAAAGAGATTCTTATATTTCATGCATTTTTAATGGTGCTTCAAGATATTATATATATATATATATATATATATATATATATATATATATATATATATATATATATATATATATATATATATTTCCTTAAATCATTCAACGAAAAATGTTCATCACCTTTTGATTCTCGTCACAGTAAAAATTTTATTTTATTTCCCCTCTGGGAAAGTGTTTGCATTCTTCGGTGTTTTCATTTTCTTAAAAATTTTTGAGACATTAAGTGAAAAACTTTCATTATGCAACTACTTAATCATAAGCAGCTTTAATTAATTTGATATTCTCAGCTGTGATTTACGTTATTACATATTCGATTGTTTTGGGGACGATGAAACCTATGTTTTTGTTATGTAATTGAAGTAATATTTATGTGTTTCATTATAAAACTTAAAATACATGTTCTTAGTTTGAATAATATTTGCATATGGCATTTTAATTCTTCGTTTAGGTCACTTGTCCTTCAAGACGTGGATAAGAAGATGATTCTCTGTTTCCTGTAGCCTCCTTCCTTCCAGTAATATCATGTGAGTGTCAAATTCTCGAAGCCTTCTGTTTCATTAAGCGTTCTAGATATTACACTTCTTGCTGATTCTAAAAGTAAGTCTTATTATTGTTAAAATTTTCCTTAAAACTTCCTCGATGCTCACATAATCCAGCCATTATATCGTCAGAATATTTCTGCTGAAACACGTCAGCTCGTTTTGAGTGCTGTCTTTGCAGACCAGGTGAATTAAGTTAGCGTAAATGCGTTTACAGAGGAATCCTTTTTTTTCTCATGATTATTAGTAAATTTATACGATGAAATAAATGTTTAAATCATTAGTTTTAATCACAAATAATCACCATTTTTATACTGCAAAATTGAATTAACCTAACAGAAAATGGATCAGAAAATATTGTAAAATATATCCCTACCCCCAAAATGAAAATAACTATGTCATTATGCTAATGCACTTGATAATAGCTTAAAACCTACGAAAATTTGAATTGAGAAGCAGAAAAAAAATTATATACTAGGAAAATGAGAGTCTAGATATTATTCCCAGGGAGAGAGAAAAGATCAATACTCGTCCGAAACTGCTTGAAATGGAGTATTCGCATGCAACTCAGATATGGAAGGCATCACGCTGCTCAAGTCCAATAGTAACTTTTCTGTTTATAAAAGATTTGTGAAGTTATAAACTGCATCGTTGAAGAAATATTTAAATCACATATTTTTGTTTGTTAATTTTTGTCTAATTCATTTCTGTATAAAAAAAAAATATTAAAAAAAAACAATGTTAGTCCAATTTTTCGGAAAACGTATAAGTAAACACCGCAGGGGAAATGCGTTCGTATATAAAATATATGACGGTATTTCATAACATTTTACCAAATACATATTCGGAATCGGAATTTTATAAGATTTCAAATTTGCGTGCTTTTACTTAGAAATATATTTCTTTCAATGTTATTTTTTTATTTATTTATAATGATTAATAATTCTACAATTTCTGCGATATTACTTTTAATTAAGTATCTTTATTTTTTCACACATATGAGTTTTTACCAAGTTAGGGTTTTATAAGAATATTACTTGCAATAAGAAATTTCTCCGATATTTTTTCTGTTGCCCCCTATTCTTATATGTGCCGTGACACTTGAATCTCTTAGCAAATTTTGTCTTTGGGTTATCTCCCCTTAACACTGTCCTGTAAGCCAAATGAACAAGCTGGTTAGATATGTTATGCGTTAATTTCTACTGTCTAACTTACCTCAGTATGTCCTGTGTGTGTCAAATTCTCTTAGCTCCCTTTCCTCCTTATCTGCTCTCGAAATATCAATAGTTTCTTTATGTTTTCTTTTTTGTTTCTATTTTTGTTAGAATTCTGCCATTCTTCACATTTTCAGACCATGGCAATCACAGCATCATTCTTTAGAACGACATTTTGGTTGTTCAAATATTTCCTTCATCTGCGATGAAATTGCCCAGCATTTACTACCATATAGATGAACCGATATAAAATAAGAGTTAAATACTCGTTTATTTATTTATTTGTTTCTAAGGAGATTTTCCTGTTTCTTAATACATTGCTTACTTTTTCGAAGGCATATTTCTTTATCCCAATGTGACTTCGGATAATTATGTCACAATTCCCGTCATCTGTTAAAACACTTCCGCGTTTGATTTTGAAATTTACAATTTATAATTCGCATGTTGGACTCGTTTTCTTCCCGATAAACATATATAACAAATAAGAGAAAACAAATATTATATGGAAATGTATGTACGCACAATATTGTTTATATAGAACATTTCGTTTTATGAAATTATTCATGATGGTTAAAGCAAACAAACTTTGGTGCTACCCAGGATTAAAGAAAACATGACTCCTGATGATAAACACAGACAGAAAACTTTACAAGGTTAAATTGACATGGAGAGACGTGCGTCTATGTTTTGAACTGTATCGCATCCTATTACTTTGTGAATGATTTCCACTTTT
>CAHIKZ030000125.1:1980000-2010000 GCA_903632075.3 Acanthosepion pharaonis | reverse complement strand
TTCAGAGTAATCCTTCTACTACACTGGCTACCAGTCACGGCTAGATAACCTTCTTGTCTGATTTACAGAATCGTTTGGAGATAATTCTAAGTCTCCTCTGTTAAGTGTACTTATAGGTACGTCAAAAAAATTATTACTTTCGAACGCGGAAAATTACAGCAAAAGATATAAATTTTTATTTTACAATTTCTGCAACAGCGTTGCAAAGCATGTCGATTTATCATTTCAGAGAATGCCTATTAATTTATTTATATTTTAAGAATTTATTTTGCTTTTATTTTGCTGGGCCAAGCAGCGTTTCAGATTGCAACTTAATTTCACTGACATTACTTTAAATTCAGTTTATTTTTTAAATAAGGGAAAACTTCCACAGCGCGTAAAATATGAATGCCTTTTTGTCTGTTTGTCTCGAGTTAATATTTTCTTTTGGAATAGTAATCTAAACATATGAAGCGCCAAGGTGGTGGATCGATATGAAATGTCGTTTGAAATGTTAACAAATGGCAATATCAATTTTGCCCGCTTCATATTAAAATTTAGACACTCTCACAAAATTATTTTTATGAAGAATTACTGTATGGATTACAGACAGTATATGCCTATTTATTTTTCTATAGTGATGTTCCTATCTCTCTGTCTCTCTTTTCCTCGTCTCTTAATATATATACTGGGGAGGTTGAAGGAATGTTTGTCATAGTGGTTAGGGCGCAGAAAGTGGGACTGGTATTTCGTCTTCAAATTACAATCATTTTCATACAAATACACTTGGAAAGGTATGGCGATATACATCTCTATCTAAATCGAGAGAAGGAAAACTCCGAAAACGAAACCGTTTGAATGCAGGCTTCTCCAACAGGTAAGAACCATCTGGTTTCAGAAACAACAGAAAAAAGATTTCATTAATTTTCATTCATATATATATATATATATATATATATATATGTGTGTGTGGGGGGAGGGGGCGGGCGGATGGGTGTCCGTGTATAATTATTGCTTTAAATAGAATAGACATCAAGATATTAAAAGTGAAAATATTGTAGAAAATTTGTGGAATCTTTCGACCAAAACCTCGTCAAAAATTCTTTGCTAATATAAGATTTATTTATTATAACAGAAACAATGAACAGCAATTTTATTTCTTTTTGCGGATTAAATAAGCTAACAGAACTGGGGCACGATTAAAATATAAAATCGTTTCTTTACAATAAATGTTTCTTTTTCCTGTTATAAAAAATAATATTTTTTACCAGCGATATTCTCTGACTAGTAATTGGCTGATGCTAACATCTATTTAAGGCATATATATATATATATATATATATATATATATATATATATATATACACACACACAAACAAACACACACATATATATATATATATATATATATATATATATATATATATATATATATATATATATATATTATCTATATATTATATGCGTGGTACTTATTAGAAAGCGCTCAATATCAGAGATAGAGCTAACATATTTGGTTGGATTGATGTGAGTTTGTGACCGTGGGTTTCACGCATTTCCGATCGTCAGACATATATATATATATATATATATATATATATATATATATATATATAGTTTATGAAAAACTAGGTAATCCGTATGGGTAAACCTAAGGAGGATAAAATCCAGAGAGCTCAATGAAAATCCAGAGAGCTCAATGAAAATCAGAGAGCTCAATGAAAATCCAGAGAGCTCAATGTAAATCCAGAGCAAATAATTTAAAAAAATTATATATATATATATATATATATATATATATATATATATATATATATATATATAAAAATAATGTAAATAAATTATATATATATATATATATATATATATATATGTGTGTGTGTGTGTGTGTGTGTAATCATGTACTTGTAAGAATGTGGATAAATTAACAGATCTAGCAATTGATAGATACATATATAGCAGCCATGTGAATAGTTTAAAACTTCTCTCACTTTTCTATCTTTTTATTATTCTATTTATCTATTGATTGATACAATTTTACCCAATTCTGTTATCAACACTGTCGCATGCTATAAGTGTCAACACACTGTCTTTAATCGAGAAGGTGTTTCGGCAAGAAAAATCTACAATTTAATTGATGCAAATGTGATAACTATGACGATGTTGAAATTATCACATGTCTCACGTAACTGTTAATTTTACAAAAGTAAAAAAAAAAATATCCTTGTAATGTTTAAAATATGTAGATGTGAAATAATTAAAAACATAAAATCATTTTGTTGTCTTGAGCGTTCGTTGATTCATTTATTTGTCGTTGTCTATGATTACAAAACGCTATACTTCATACCGCCAATTCTACCCAATTTTTTTCTTTTCTCGAACTTCCGACCTGTGGAAGTCACTTCTGTTTTACTTGCTTCCCTGATAACTTTTGATTATCTTCCAAAATTACAATGCAGCATCAATCGCCATATTCTGTCTTCTCGAATCACGTTCAACTTTTGTGCTTTCTTCAATCTTCCTTATTCTCAGTGTTCTCTTTCAGTTTCACCCCCTGTAATCACCAGCGTACTAGTAGTAATACTACTTTGCTTGGTGAGGAATTATTGGAAAACAATGACCGACATTAATGGGAGATCTTATTTTACATATCATATAGATCACTCAAAAATGCATAATGGAGTTTCATGGTTCATGCAATTAGTTTATGATCTGGCTGGCAATAATATGAAATTATAAATCTTCTAAATTATTACGGCTTGGATATTTTATGGATATTCGCATTAAATTCTATGTTACAATCATTAATCTAATTTTGCTTACGTTCTGCTACAACGTAAACGTTGATAAAACCTTTTTATAAGCATAAAAGGATATTTAACGAATACAAATTCGAGAAATTTTTAATTCAGATAAAACATGCATATGCATCATTAGTATTTTTTTTCTTTTAAATGTAGTTAAGCTTCAGAATGGAGGTCACTATGGGTCTTCATATCTCCATATATTTTTATTTACTCTAATTCAAGACTGTCCGTTTACAATCTGTCATTGGCATTCCTGTGCCATCCGTTTCCCTAGAAAAAATATTCCTTATTTGTTTTGCAATTCTTTATTTGTCCTGTGTTACCAAATGTTTCATTAAGAGTGTCACAGAAATTTCTGTTTTTTTCTTCTAGTTCCAATTTCCATTAGATCTACGTTTTTTGCAAGATCTCTCCCTGCTCTTCCAAACATTCAACACTTTCCTCTGTAAGGAAAGTTTTCAACATTTATTCTCATACAACATGATAAATATGATATCATATTTCAGTGTGTGTGTTTTTTTATTTATTTATATAACGTGATTTGATTTGTTTGCTGCCTGCAAATCTCTATTGCTCTGCGGATTCTATGACGCATTTTAGGACATCTATTGCAAAACTACACTGATAGCAAAATATGTGAACTTGCATGGTTTTAACATATCCAAATTGAATTTCGGCGATCGGGGAACATTTTTTGCTGATAATCCATATCTTATAATTAATGGTTAAACATTTTCTTCATCTACTTTTTCAAGGGTGGGAGTTGATATTTTCTTTCTCAGTGCTCTGTCCCTACAGTGCGATCCATGTATTTTATACAGTTTCAATAGCAAAACTTATTAGAGAATTGGGTTTCAATTAAGTTGTATATTAGTGACATCACAATAAATATAAGCCGTTTTGATACTTATGTCGTTAGTAAACAGACATTGTGTTTACACTAGAGAACATAGGTAAACTTAAGTCGTGAATATACTTGATTACATAGGTAAAACTGTGTTTACACTCGATTTAATCGGTAGATATAAACTAGGTTTAGGAACGTATTGTTGGTGTAATGCTTGGCAAGCTTGTCTCGTTACATCAACTATGACTGAGTGGCGAGGTAGATCCTTCCTGTGTGCTCAACCTATTCTGCCTTGCATTATATCTAATATACATTTAGGAAAGCGTTATACGCTGGGTTTAATCCTTTTTTTTTTTACATATATCCATCTGGAATAAGGACTTTGCTATACTTTGATATTTTATAGTAAAATAAGTTAACATTTAATTATGAAAGCCATTAATATCTGCTCTCTGTTAAAATAGGGATTTCAGAAAAGATATGAATGTTTTTCTTTCTGACATGGACATGTGAAAATTGTCGGGTAGACTGGGATAAATAGCCATGGAGGCAGCTAGTTTAAAAGAAAGATAGCTACGAATTTTAAACGGTGGCAAAGGAAAATGAAATGGCTACATTATCTTTTATATTGGAATAAAGTGTCGCTGCCGACACTTGTGTTTGAAGATAGGCCGCCATTGAGCAAACACAGGAGATCCTATTATTGAATTAAGTGGGTCACCTGATCATAGATGAAACGCATATATGTAGCAAATGGCTGACGACTAACGATCGCTATTTCTCTTTTATCCTTTATTAAAATTCGGATCGTTATTTCTATCCTATCCTCTACTCCTATACGGACCGCTATTATCTACTCTATTCACTATTCGAAGGTGTCTGACACAGTATAGTTCAACGGTGTACTATAAGTTGTATCTGCCATTACACAGTCTCTACTACAACAATAATTATAAATGTGACAAGGAGTATTCGTTGCATTACAAATGTGGCAACGCGTGTTCGTTGGCATCACTAAACTCTCTGACAAGTTGCTGTAGAAATTCACAGATCATAGAGAAACATGGGGTTATAAATACCTATAATCACTTACAATATGCCGAGAAATGGAATTCGAAAAATATACTCTGAATATTGTTAATTTCCCTATCAGTAATAAATACAGTCGAGCTGTCCCTCATGAAGGAAAGTAAAGACTTACAATATTATAGAAACCCATTGCAACTGCTACTCGTGGTAAGTGTTATTTTCTCAAATCTTAAACGAAGGTCATTTTTGCTCCATATAAACGGTCACATATTCTTCCTATTAATTTCTGATATCAGAAATAGCAGCTTGAATAGCCTGTTTTGCAAAAATATCGAGCTGAAAGTATCTAATTATGAAAACTTGCCGATTTATAACGCTCCAGGACGGTGACAGAATGGGGAATTGATATTCAGAGAAACTGATTGAAAGTAAACTTGTGTCCGTGTAAATTGAAACCGATTCAGCAGACCTAGTATTCTCCAGAGATTGTACTCGATGATTAAATGAGTTCTGATTGTACTTTACGTTCTGATTGTAGCCATCGACGACAGTCTGATGCGAAGACTGGCGGCTTTGTAAGTCTTGACCATGTACGTTAAAATAATAGGAAAAAATGCGCGGTACATTTCCGTTCTTTTTAAGTAGAGAAAAACTTTTCAATATTCAGTTGATATATACGTATAAATTCAAACATGCCGTGAACATTGAAGTTAACGCTCAGAGGCGAAACGCTGTTTCATGCTGGATGTAATTTGTCAGACCTGACGATTGCGTTCTGCATGAAACAGCCTGTCGCCTCTGAATGTTAACTGAAATGCCCACTTTTATATTTATATTTACACAGGCCCTATCCATGATATTGAGTACTCTATCCCATACATATAGCCCAACTTAAAACTATAATTATATATATATATATATATATATATATATATATATATATATATATATATATATATATATATATATAATGTGTAAAATCTGTTGGTATATAATCCACAGGGACTTCCTACTTCCATCACGCTTTCTCTGAACAATCCTAATTGTTTTAGTATTTGCGCCTCCTCCTCCTCTCTCCTTTTTTATATATATATATATATATATATATATATATATATATATATATATATATATATTAATTGATTTAAAATATGTTTTTTCGCTACACATTTCTAACCATGTTTCAAAAATGGAAGCTGAAAGCTACGAATTTAATTTTGTAATTAAGTTAAAGTCATTAGTTACATTTCATCCTATATCGAATTTTGGAGTAACTTAAAATTACTGGGTTTAAAACACAGCAAAAAATCATAATTCGGAGCTTTCAGCTTCCATTTTTGAAACATGGTTAGAACTGTGTAGCGAAATAAACCATGTCTTAAATTAATTAATTTATAATATTAATGCTCTGTAAATTTACATTGAGCGCTATTTTGTAAAAATAAAAATATCTATAAGAACACCGGATTATATATCTTACTGTTCTTTCTTTATATATATATATATATATATATATATATATATATATATATATATATATATATATATATATATATATATATAAATAAAAGTATTTTCTTATATATTTGTCTCAGATAATAATATAGAAAAAATAATTTTAAAATGCAGCTGGAGTATTTAATAATATTTATTAACCATAATTTAAACGGTTTCACAGTTTTATGATATTCAAAACATAAAGTGCGATAGAGGGATGTGTGAATGTTATGATATTTATTGCATCTAACTGGAGTTGGAGAGTTCTTTCCGTTCTTTTTCGAAAAATGTGTATTTGTTTGAATTTAAATCTGTTTGGTTGATAATGATCATGTGATCAGATGTAGTAATTTCGTCTTCGAAATTGATGATCATAAAATGCCGTTATAAATAACTGGGTGTGCCGTTATTCAGTGAAGGTAGTTAATAACTACAATATGGGACGTAGTTTATGAGAACATAGTGTTAAGTAGTTCAAGTTCTATTTATTGGACATTAATGGCAATCCCTAAAAGAATTAAAACCATTGTAAAATCTTTTAGCATTTCCATGTTCCAGTAGAGCACACCGAGAATAGAAAGACAAGGGAAAAAATCTCTAGGGAATTGGGATTATCAACGTGAATGTCATTCTCGTAATTTAGTCACGGTGAGTAATAAAAGAATGCTGCAATATTGAATATACTAAGACTCACGTACAAATTTACACCTGTATTGAATACTAAATAGACGTTGAGAGAACAACGAGAATAATAATAATAATAATAATAATAATAATAATAAATAATAATAAGCAAGAAAGAAAGCAAAGACAAATGCAACCGACCAGATACAGAAACAATGGCAAGATAAACCGCTTCATGGCCAATAGTCTGCCCGTACCAAACAAGCTGACATAGACAAAATCCGTACCCATCAGTAGCTACGTAGTGCAGGGTTGAGGCTGAAATTGAAGGGTTTTTTCCTTACTGCACATGACCAATTCTTGTTAACTAGGTATTATCAAGCACATATACTAAAATATTGTGTTAGCCCAAAATGCAGATTCTGTGACAAATACCCAGAATCAATTGATCATCTTGTATCAGGTTGCACGATATTGGCACCCACTGAGTATAAAACCAGGCATGACAGAGTGGGCCAATATATGCACTAGAAAATATGCAACTTCTAGGGGAAGGAAACTGAAAGAATTTGGTATGGACACCACCCAGACCCGGTTACGGAGATAGGACCTGTTACAATTCTATGGGGCTACACAATACACACTGACAGAACAATCAAAGCCAACCGCCCAGACATTGTTATTAAAGACCACAAAAAAGAAAAAAGTGCCTCCTTATTGATATGGCAGTCTCTGCTAACTGCAATGTATTTTTAACGATATTCAAAAAGCTGTCAAAATGCATAGATCTTGAATTGAAATCTCAAAAATGTGGCACATGAGAACATCAATAATCCCTGTTGTAGTTGGTGCCCTAGGATTGGCTGAAAAAGATTCCAGTAGACTAATTGAAGGGATTCCTTGATGCCTATGCCTCAAAGAGATAAAACAAAATGTTCTCACAAGTACAGCCCAACATTACGAAGGTAAGCTTTTTTTGTCAATCAATGCCATTTCTAACCTTAAGATCAAAGGAAAAAAATAATTTTTTTTTTGTCAATGGAACCTGCAAGTATCATGTGGATGCCATTTTGTGAAAAATACTTAGGACCATCTAATCTCAGGACTCAGAAAGAATATAAAATCGTCACGATAGACTAGGCAATACTTACACTGGACAATGCAAACACTTTGGAAAATGTGTGTAAAAAAAAAAAAAAATGAACATCGGCAGAAATCAAAGCCGGTTTCAGAAATAGAAGATGTCACCATTAACTGGGATAATAATAATAATAATAATAATAATAATAATAATAATAAATACAGATTCTGTGATGAATGTCCAGAAAGAAAAAAACTTGCCTACTAATTGATTATTTAGCCAAAACTTTAAAAATACTGATTCCAATTGAAATCAGCATCCCAAAATATAAAAAACAAAAAATAAGCAGTGGTAATAAAAATTTTCTTGGAATTAGTTCAATAAAAAAAATGCAGATGGAGACAATTAAACTGTCGTCATTTGATATTTTTTTTTTTAATTTGGTGTATGTGTTTGTTTTTTTTTTTAAATTTTGTCCATAGCTGAAATTTAATATTTTAGTATGTTTTAATAATAATAATAATTTAATCTGTACAGATTCTGTGATAATGTCCATCATTATTTAAATTCCATTGTATCCTTCCCAAAAATATGGGAAAAAACATTTAATACGCTAAACTGTCGTCATTTGATATTTTTTTTTTTTTTTTTTTGTAAAACAACGCATTTTCTATGTACATTTTACCGGAAATGCTTTCTTTCTAGCTGCAATAAATTGAAAATTTCAAAAACCAAACGTGTATTGGTTGTTTTTCTTTTTTTTTTTTTTTAGGAAGCTGCAAGAAAATTTCATGATTCTAATGGTGTTTAAAACGAGATTTGCATGATTCTAATTTAAGTTTATAGGAGCTCTGAAAACTCACTCTGAGCGTTCTGATAAGAGAAATCCCGAATTTATTGGTGATAGCCTCAGATTCAACCCGGAGTCCCGTATCAAGTCCCTTGAGGAGGTAGTGCTGCTCTAAATCCTGAGGGCGTCTGCTAGATCACATTATGTCTTGCAAAAGAACTCTGCACCATGCCACACAAGCAGGAGAATTCAGCTTTGCCTGTCGAACAATTTCTGCGACTGCATCGCCTCTTGGATCTAGCTACATAACTTCCCAGACTGCAACCCAATTTTCTTATGTGTGCAGCACGGTTGAGCGAGAGACAAACAAAACTCCTTCTATCAACAAAGATGAACTGAAGGAAAGCATGATAGTAGCATTCACCAAACCAATGAAGAAGATAGTCCTGAAGAGATGCAGGAGATATTCGGGAGGCTGTGGTTGAAGGCAATGGCCATTTTATTGAAGAAAACTAATCTTTCTCTATTTCACAAGAGTCTTGTTCAGTTTTGTTAAATATATCTGTTAAAATGAGATGCCAGGGTTATTTTCATTTTCATTTAGATGACAATATATCCATAGCAGCCTGTATGTACTAGAAAATCTGCAACTTTTATTCTAATGAAACTGCAAGAAATTGCATAAACCCATACAGTTTTGATTAGAGACAGGATCTGTAAAAATTGTATGGGTCTTTACCATACACACACACACACGTGCGCGCGCACTGGCACAGTGAATAGTCAAACCTAATCGCACACCTATAGTGATCAAAGAAAAAAAAGAGATTGTGCTTTCTTAATGGTATGCTTGTTCCTGCTGACTGTAATGTGTGTTCGCAGGAGAAGTCTAAATAATGTGTACATACGTAAATACATCTGAGATTGGGGCACAAGTTTTGCTTGGAAAAGTTTCTGATAGACACACTGAATGTATGTCTGCAGACCATCACTTAAAGAAACAAAAATATTTTATTACAAGTACAGCTCACTCAAGCATTACGAAGGGCTTAATCTCTGCAAATTGTGTGTAAACACAGGCAGATTTTTATATTTATAAAAATTTTCAGTGAAATATATCATGATGCCATTTCTGATCTTAGGTCTTTGTTTGGGGCCCGGAAGGAAATTAGTTTACAACAAAAATCAAAGGAAATAATAATAATAATAATAATAATAATAATAATAATAATAATAATAATAAGAGACATACAGAAAATTGTCTTATTAAGCCCAGGACACACACTAAGGAGAACTTTGTCTATGTAACGCTAGCAACTTCATCGGAGATAAAAAAAATTAACATGAAATGTATCCAAATACAAAGACACCACGACCTGCCTTAGGTCTTTCCGCAGACTTGGTAGGTAGTGTGTCCATAGCAGAAATCGAATGATGATGATGATGACAATAGTAATAATAATAATAATAATAATAATA
This sequence comes from Acanthosepion pharaonis, assembly GCA_903632075.3. Lineage (NCBI taxonomy): Eukaryota > Metazoa > Mollusca > Cephalopoda > Sepiida > Sepiidae > Acanthosepion > Acanthosepion pharaonis. Next base: position 1,999,867 of record CAHIKZ030000125.1, on the reverse strand, counting down.
ATATTCCTGTTTTTGAAGAGGACTTAGAGATAGTTGACATCTTTGGGTCTACGCAGATCGTAGCGTATTTTATGACAGCTAATGTATTGAAGAAATATGACTAGTAGCTGAATTATGACCACCGTTATCCGAATCTGCTATCCAAGAGTCGGGAGAATCTCAAATAATAATACTAAGTTAATTTTCACCCTGAATAGACAATGATTTTACATGTACATCGATATTTTTTTTTTTTTTTTTGATCGACGTAATTTCTTTTTTCGTTTGACGCAATAAAACATAACTTATTTAGTCGACGTTGTTGCTAAAAAGACAAAACAACAATAACTGTCCCTCTCGAATACAATTCTTATTCTTGCTAACAGTGCGGATAAACCTAGCATGAATGCATGCATTTTTAAGGAAACAAAGACAATTTCAATACAGGATATCGGTAGTCTACCATTATTTTCTTGTTTTTAAATGTCAAATCTAAATCAATATCTGAAATATAAAATGGCGAATGCAAACGCCTGGTTTCCTTTTTCACAAAAGTCTATTCCAAGAGGAAGTAATGAGGTGAAGAAAGATCGTGCTAAGCTAGGCGATACTGATGGAAGCGAATATTACGTCCGGACCGACGAACCGTTGTATAAAAAAAAAGTAATTGCATTTGGATGGTAAAAGTGATTGCAGGTATAATTCTTATTTATTCTTTGTGCCATGAAATTGAATGTGAATGACCCCAAACCTCATATAAATTACTCGAATTCCTCTTCGGTATGAACGACTCAAATGCCACTCTTTATATTCTTTTAGAGGTAGAAAATAAAAGAAAAATTCCAATGTAAGTTCTTTTTCTTTACTTTCGTTTTAAAATGTTAATTTTCTTTCTTTTGTGTGGCTTTTATAAGGTTGCATTGAACGCTGTTTCTTTTAAACTCATTAAAATGGTGACGTTGCCAGTGTTGGATGTCATAATTGTGAAATCCTATGTGAGAGCAAAAAAACCGTTATCGATTTTGAGATATCTTTTTTTTTATTATTTGCTTATTAATTCATTCAGTTGTCACGCCATTCACAACTGATAATCTTCTCTATATACACAAAGTGACAGCAAGATTATTCGATAATCCAGCATTTTTATTCGTAAGGTTGTCATCTGAAATATTTCTAAATCTCCAAATTTCGAGATCATCAAGCCGTTTTTAGGCTCTTCTTGATCGCTTCCAGTGCTCCGATAATGAAAAAATTCTGATCTTTGTGTATACCACTGATCTGTGTGATCTAATGTAGACGCTTGCATAGTTACCAGTGGATCAACTCACAGAGATAATAATTATGCTTATATTCTTTCTGGAATCTCTTTGTAAATTCCTTATCTATTTAATGAAGGTATTTTATATTTAAACATTTATATTTGCTGTATATTTGCATTTTATTTATAACTCGGTTTTCAGTTTCTATTTAAAGGAACTCAGTTATTATACTCAGGTTTCTCGTCGTTGGTGCACCCTGATTATCTGTCAGTATTTCAATTCATCTGAAATATCCATTGTTCCGTTCCACGTCATTTTTTCTCTTTTTTTTTAAATTATTTCTGTTCGTCATGTTTAATATTTCGTTTTATTCTTCCTTAATTTCTTCTTCTTCTTCTTCTTCTTCTTCTTCTTCTTCTTCTTCTTCTTCTTCTTCTTCTTAATATTATTATTATTATTATTATTATTATTGTTGTCATTGTTGTTGTTGTTATTATTATTATTATTTATCGATTGGTTGTTCACAGGAAATAATATAAAAGTAAATATCAATTCTCCATTATACTCCTCAGGTTTTTTCACACCTATTTTGCGTAGTTTTGTGTCGTGGAAGTTTCGATCCTTCATTTTCTGCTATTGCAGTGTATTTTGCAGTCCGAAAAAATATCCATTTATATTATAGAGTTTGCCGTTCTAAATCCAAAATTATTATTATTATTATGCTGCGCCACACATTCTTCTTCTTCTTCTTCTTCATCACCATCATCGTCTTCTTCATCGTCATCTTCTTTTTCTTTATCAATATTATCCTTGGAAATGTCATTTGTAATCACTGAGCTTTCACATCAGTAGAGTGCAGGGCTTTCGGATCAAGACACAATATCCCTCCTCAAGTCTCTGTCATTTCCTCTGCATTCTGATTGCTTTTCGCAATGCAAGTTTTCTGAAAGGCACTTAAAGACTTTTTCGAAAAGGCGACAATAATGGTACGCATTGCGATCACGTTAATATTCAATATTTTTCAGTTCTATCTTTAGGTATAAACATTAACCATATTTTCATTTTCCTTTTCTTTTCGTTTTACTGCCGTCTGCTGTATCACCGACATCTGCTATCAAAAATCGTTCATTTTATTTGTTTACGTTAGCACGCTCAAATCTTCAAGTCTGGATTGAATTATCCACTTGCACTAGAAAGACGTTGATTTTATTGCTTTCCTTTGTAAGGTTGCTATTTTTGTACATATGTCATTGCTTCATGGCGCCAAGGGATCACAGTTACCACCCAGTTATATCTATTATTCTATTTGTAATAAGGTAACTCTTTTCATTTACTTATTATAGAATTGCCGGTTACAAATATTTCGATTCTATATCCATTTATAGAATTGGAAGAGAGGCATTTAAGAATGGCGGTTTGAAATTATTCCTAAAAATAAAATCATATGTTATTCATGATTAAGAAACGTTTGCTGAAACTGAAATAATAATAATAATAATAATAATAATAATAATAATAATAATTATTATTATTATTATTATTATTATTATTATTCAAAAGAAAGACAAAGTATCGGTAGAATATATTTATGCCTATCAGAACGACTGATTTTAATGAATAAAAACGTATAAAATATAATGAGTATATTATTCAGGAATAATAAAAGAAGACAATCAACCTTGAACTGAAATGAGTAAAACATATTTCCTCATCATGGCTTACTACGAATTATCTGGTTAAGATACCTAATTGAAAAACGTTTATAGACAACGTTACTCCTTCCTAGCCGAAAGACATAAAGTTATCTGGAAATATAACGATTCATGTGTTCGCGACGAATCTAGCTGGAAGCGAAATTCATATATATATATATATATATATATATATATATATATTTATATATATATATATATATATATATATATTAAAACATTTTTATTTTATACAATTTATATATATATATATATATATATATATATATATATATATATATATATATATATATATATATATATATATATATATATGATAAAATATTCCGGATAGAATTTCCCGGAGATAAAAGATCCAGAGAGAGATCTCTGTCAAAATACAAAAGCAAAATTATTATTAATTAAAGAATACCACACACTTAAAATCCCATAGGTAATAATTTGTATTTCATGAGATCTCTAAAAACAGGAACTTTCAAACTTCAAGGCCTACAAACAAATCACAAAAGCGAGTGCTCCTTTTTTTGAGCTTTCATGAAATAAAAATTATTACCTATGGGATTATAAGTGTTTGATATTCTTTAATTAATTAATTCATATTAATAATAATTATAATATATGTGTGTGTGTGCGTTTGTGTATGTGTGCCATGTGGTGTAACATAATAAGATCTATGACCAACTAGGCTGGCACCTCATATTCTACATGTTCCTGCCTGTTGAATGTCGTGGTGAGATCGAGGGCTATAGAAATTTTGCTGAACATGATGCATCACAGCGACATTATTTGCGGGATCATTATTCCTTTGGAATAACAAAATCAGAATCAATTTAAATATTTTCTGGACGTACATGTTTCGATCAATTTTAAATTCTAAATCACAGTAAAATTTGTAAACTGTATCTGATGTAGTTAGGTTTTCACCCTAGGAGTTGATAACGAATATATTCTATAAAATTGATTTCCCTGTTACACAAAGTTAATGCAAACGAAACGGACAGATTTAATCTTACTGAACTTCGAACATAAGACACATCACTAGTAGGCGGCTCTCATGTGTAAGGCTGTTGAGTTCAAATATATATCAGCTTTAGGGACGCTACATGTTCAAAAACAGCAGATTTCCGAAATGAGTATCTACCTACTCACAATTAAAAAAAAAAGTCGTCCACTTTTAAATGGGAATAACTGGAGTTTCTGAATCCATAAGACAACAAAAATATTTTTACGATTCATTCTAGAAGAATTTGTACACTATATTTCATGATGTATTTCTGAGTTAATTCTAAGACATTAAGTAGGTAATAGAAAATATTTATGTAAAAAACTTTTGGGTTCATATTATAATTTATCAAATCCTATTAAATTCCGTACATAAAAGAATAATATAGAAAAGTTAGTTTCATTGAAGACCATTTATCACGATAACATAAGGAAATCGTCACGTAAGCATGTGTCTTTGAACATAGAATAATGTATATATCTTTATACATTAACAAACAGATGAACAAAATATCGATACTCTGAAAGAATATCTCATGTTTAAAATAATTATGCTTATGCAGACATATTCCTGTATGTACAGACACATACACGCTTATATATATATATATATATATATATATATATATATATATATATATATATATATATATGCCTGTGTGTGTGTGTGTGCATGAACAAACTTAACATGTTTTGTTATTTTATTTCTAGAAATATTTAACACTGAAAAAATTCAGATTTTTTTTTTCAAATTTAAAATGTGTTGGTTATATTTAAATGTTATTGCGTTAGCGTTTATGTATTTGTCAATATTTAAATTCTAAGTTCATTTTTTTCGCTATTTTTTTCGAAGTTTACACGAAGAGAGGTGGAGTTGGCTTTCTGGTGGACAACGTTACGGCAAAATTGGTGCTGGGATATAACCCTATCAGTGACAGAATAATCACACTTAACATTAGCGTCGACGTTGTCAAAATCATGTTTGTACAAGTGCAGCGGAAGTGGAGGACAACTGGTTTTACGAGATGGTCAAGGAATTGCCAGATAATATTCAAGGACGATATTTTCATGTTATTATTGCAGATAGCAATGCAAAAGTTGGTAGAGCTAGTTCCAATGAAGAAGTCCGTCACATAGGAAGCTATGAGTTTGGTGAGAGAAACGACAGATGAGACAGTTTCATGGAAATCTGTATCGGGTTTGATCTAGTGGTTAGCAGCAAAATATTTCAGCACTAGACGCGCTGTCTGTACGCATGGATAAGATTTGGGGACGAAAAAACGTACCAGGTTGATTATATTCTGATTAGCAGACGGTGGCTCTCTGGCGTAATGAATGGGATGACACAAACAAGTGCAGATTGTTGAAAACATCATCAGTTACTCACTTGAAATAATACGATTCGAATGAATCACGGGATGAAAGGTTGGATGTAACAGATGTATCAACCAAATTCCGCGACGATATACATAGGAGGCTCCGTGCATTTGCTGACAGCACGGAGAGTGGAGGCCACGATGAAGATATTTAATATCTATGGATAAATGACCGTGATATTTTTCACTGGACGGCAAATGAGGATATTTTATTTTGGAGTCGAGAGAAATGATCGTGGCTTTCAACGGATTAATTGGATATCGCAAAGAAGCGAAGAGAAGAGAAAGCGGAAGGCAACTAGGAAAAATGAAGTTGGGTGAAAGTGAGAGACCGGTGAAGGCATGAGGAATTACTTGCAGGAAAATGCACATATATCGGAGTCAACCTGATCTGGTGATTCTTGAAGACTGATCAAATGCTCCGCGACTAATGTAGAGCAGTCTTTGTTTCTTTGCGAAAAATTGAAACCTTAACGAGTACAGCATTTACCGTATCATCTGCCTGATGGTTCGCTTGAGTAAGGTTCTGTTGAACGTCATCAATAGAAAAATAAAGAGAAATTATACGTATGACATTCCAGAAGAACAGGCTACATTTTTGGAAGAACGATGAACCAGGAAGTAAGTATTCAACATGAGGATGGAGATAAACAATTGAAAGGGGTAGAGTATTCCATTCTTCCTATGCTTCCTTGATTTAGTGACTCAGCGAAGTCTCATTTGACACTTTTGTGATGCCAACGAATACTCGTTGTCACTTATGTAGTGCTCGTTGTAGTAGATACTTTGTAATCGCAGATACAACTATAGTAACACCGTTGAAAACTACTGGTGTCAGACGCCTTCGTATTAATAGTACTTGCTCGATAATACACGCTCGAATAGTAAACACCGTATTGATACGAATAGAGAATAGTGTAGAGAAGAGAATAGCGGTCCGTATTTTAATACAGGATAGACTAGGAATAACGATCAATCTATACGTCACGCGACATAATATATATATATATATATATATATATATATATATATATATATATATATATTATTATATGCAAAATTTCTACGTTCCATACTTAAATATCTGGTGTATGTATTACACATTGTTTCCATCCGTATTCATCGGTGTATTCAGGACGGTATAAAATTAAAATATTTCTTTTAAATACTTTAGTAATGGAATAGCTAAGTATGAGGTATATTGCTCAGGTAAGCTAAATCACTATTCAGACACTCAAATTAATATTCACATATATTAAGAATATTTTTGCCTACCTCATTCATTTCAGTGCCAATGGTCGTCGTTAAGGCAGTTATATCTATGCTATCATCCTATTAGACGCCATCGTCATTTCAATGTCGTCGTGATGGACAAATACATTTTTCGTGAAAAAGATGTCATCTACTAATCCGTAATGTGCGCTCGAGATGCAGCATTTTCTCAAAGATTTTGAGCAATACTTGTAGGGGATGGATTGCAATTCTCCTAGCATCCATGTATATTTAACCGAAAGATCGCTAAATGCTTCCTGTCCGAATGAATGATTTTTGCTCTCCTGTTAGCCATTGAGTACACTTTCTTCAAAGAAGCAACTAAAATATATTATGAGCGCCGACAATCAACGGTTGAAGAATATTGGTCACACCACGTGAAATGAGGGTTAGATTGTTTTTTATCGATTCGACATGTAGTCTCACACCAATCTATTGATGTCATCCGAATGTGTCAGTAAGCAGCGTGGACGTCTCACTCACACCGTTATGTTCGATTCACACAAAGTACTTGTCTCAGAGAAGGCTTTATTTTGTATACGCGCTTCAATTTCTTTCGGAAATATATCCTATGTCACGGGCCTTCTTTTAAATTCATGTTATCTTTTTTCATTCAACACTGACAAAATGTATAAGCGTGTTAATTTTTATTACTTTTAGTGTTTATCTTGATTTTTTTGCTGAATCTTAAATCACTGTATCAGCATTTCTTTTTTTCAATATATATATATATATATATATATATATATATATATATATATATATATATATATATATATATATATATTTATATATATATGTGTGTGTGTGTGTGTGTGTGTGTGTGTGTGTGTGTGTGCGTGTGTGTGTGTTTTAACATCAGTGATAGTACTTTTTGCAGCGAAGCCGTCAAACTGCTTTGCTTAAGTGAATTGGGATGCAGAACTGTAGTGGTTCACCGCCTACTCTCAGCTTTCACACATGGCTCAAACAACTTAGGCACTGCGACAGTTACACCCCGTATATACAGTGTGAGATTAAACGGAAGGATTTCTCTCTCCAACCAATATAGCCAGTGGGACATCGGGCAGTCGCCAGCCTGGGCTTAGGAGCAGCGGGCAGAGCCTGAGTGATCAATGGCTTTATCAGTGGGGAGATGAACTTCCGAGAGGAAGGAAGGGCAACCTCAATATCACTGGTTCAAAACAATCGGCAAGCCATTGCACATTTCTTCCATGAATGTCACCACGAAACACAATTAAACAGAAATAGTGGGAGTGGTGAAAACAGAAGGAAAATGTGCGCTGACTGAATAAATAAATGTTTCTATAATTATGAGATAATCAAGATGTCGATGTTCCAAACTATTTCTAACAATAGTTTTAAGCACTATTGATACTGGAAAGAAGGTTAAGAGTTATTGAACATAAGAAAGATATTTTCATGATTGATTTAAAACAAATATTATATAAATTCCAACCGGCAATATCACTGAACATTCTGTCAATGAAAATCAATAGTTTTCTATATGAGGAACGTCTACTATTCCCATTTCCATTATCATTTGTATATATATATATATATATATATATATATATATATATATATATATATATATATATATATATATATATTATATTATATATATATATTTTTTTTAATGGAAATGAGAATATACACTCTTATATATATGTTTAAATAGTTCAAAATTTTTGATCTTATTTTTGTTTTCTTCACAACGTTTCGGAATCTCAGTCACCTGAAGCGTACCGGACCATAAAACGGCCGAACTATGAAACTTTATTAAATAAATCCAAAGTTCCTATATTCAATAATAAAAAAATAATTTTCTCAAATTTTAAGGATTCCAGGCTAGTTAAAAATCATATAAAAACGTGTTCCCGTTAAATTCATCAATTAATTTTAAGCATACTTCCAGCGCAGAAAAAAATGATAAATCTTTCGCAAATATACCTTTGTCAACACCTCATAAGAACAAGTTCCGTGTTAAATTCTTCTTTTCTGTGATATTTTAAAATAAAATGTACTACTATTTGTTTTAAATCAAATGTATGGAAATTTAAATCAGCTAATATTCCCACATTGTATATATATATATATATATATATATATATATATATATATATATATATATAAAGTCAACAGGTCTCAGCATGATTTGACTGTAAGCTAAGATCATAAATCGAGTCAGTTCTGTACATATCATAGGTTTCTGATAATGTTCGGTCATTAATGATCACAGTAATATCCTCACAATCTGACTACACGGGTTATAAAAAACTCCAATTATCTTGATTGATTCTTACCTTTGAGTCAAGGCTGTCTGATGCTGAGTCTCTAGAGTGTGACCCGCAAGTTTGATCGCGATTTCAGAAAGTGTGTGGAATCTCTTTATGCTCCGAAAGCCTGTTTCTTGGCTGTCCACGTTGTGTTCTTCGATGTGCGATGGGTAAATTATCGCCATACTCTATTTGTAATTTTAAGCATGCGCTTTTATTTTTTTGTTTTTGATTTAGTCGACTGCACCATATAGTCGGGCCTGTTAGACACCATCTGTGAGAAAACGAGCACCATAATGCACTGCACCAGAAATTTGGAAACGGCATGCTGTACTGCGGGTTTTTCGCGCCGTAAGTCCCAATATGAACACTACTGAGTGTCTGCGTGACAGTGCAGATGATTCAGAAAATAATGGATGTGTCTAATGGTGATTACGAAGGTATTTGAAGTGATCAAGGGTGATGAGGAATTTATTCCTCAATTTTTCTTCCCGCAGGGACTCAGACTCAACAAAGAAGCCTACATCAAGTACGCTGCAGAGGTTATGCTGCCTTGAGTCAAGAGGGTGGATGCTGTAAGATCATTTATGTGGAAACAGAAAATTTTGACCCATAACAGACATGTGTTTCAGACAATTTTTGCGACCACATCACTCCTTACATCTGGACAGATAACTGCCCAGAATGTAACCTATTTCATTATTATGTGTGGGCGCAGTTGAGCGATTGTCAAACAGATGTCATTGTAACACCAAAGGCGTGCTGAAGTCAAGGATTATGATATCATTTATCAACTTAAAGAGAACGACCAGAAGATTTGCAGGATATCCGGAAGTTGTCTGGAGGTCGTGGTTTAAGCCAATGTTGATTTTATTGAAGAAAGTAACTCTTTTGAATTTCAATGTATTTTTGTGTAATTTTGGTAAATATATCTGTTAAAATGAGATGTCAGAGTTATCATCATTCTTGCTTATTGGAGACGACAATTTATTTATCGCATGATGTATATCTATCTATCTATCTATCTATCTATCTATCTATCTATATATATATATATATATATATATATATATATATATATATATATATACATCGTCTTACAGATTTACTATTTCAAATTAAATATAAACCTGTGGTAATATAATCCGATAACTATCGATCTAAATGCCTTGATATATTCATCAAACGGATCATCCTTGTCAGCAAAGATTAATTTAATCCTTCATTATGTCTTTGATTTTACAGCATTATTAACCTTACTTGCTTTCGTTTTCGTATTTTTCATCGGCAATATATATAGGTTGATGAATGCATTGTTAGCTTTTATTATTTTATGCCTGCCTCTTTTTTCTGGAACTCATGACGCGATAAACCCTTTCATTCCCTTTTCTGTTAATATTAGCGCATAGTTATATGTCAGGGATCACTAACAATTTCTCAACTTGAAACATTTCTAAAGTTCTGAACGATCAGATTTATTTTATTTTTTTTTTTTTGTTTTTTAAATTCAAATTCCTTTTCAGCAGCCTCCTCGGAAATGCATCGAAACTACGCTGTTTCATAATTATCTCTCTCCTGATTTTCTTACATTTACTTTTTGGCTTTTCATATCAGTATCGAAATCTTGAATAATAAATCACTTCACATATACCTCACAAACACCTACATCCTACACATTCACACCTGTATAATCTTAATTCTTATATTAATTCATAATATATATATATATATATATATATATATATATATATATATATATATATATATATATACGGATATGACTTTGCAACCCTAGGAAATTCACGATTTTGCGATCCTCAGACAAAGGCATTAAAACCTAGAGGTACAAACTCACATCCATACAACTATGTACGTTTGCACTAAAACTTCTATTGAGTGCTTTGCAATAAGTGTTGCACATTTATCAATAATATATATATAAATCACATGTACGTGTGTGCGTGTATTCTCTGTATTTAGGTAGCAAATATTCTTTAAAGCAAATACTATTGTAAACCAATTACGAACATTGCTTCACAAAAATGACAGAATATCGACTTTCTGAAATTCATAGAATCGGCCTTATCTCTCTCTCTCTCTCTATCTATCTATCTATCTATCTATCTATCTATCTATCTATCTATATATATATATATATATATATAGATAGATAGATAGATACATATATAGACAATTTTTGACCGAATATTATATTTCACTCATATTTCGTTATCTACATATTATTGAAATCACAGGAAAAAGAATATCGATTTTCTGAATGTGCCATCTCAAATACATACGGAGAAGAAAGTCCAATACCGACATGGTAATATTTCTTTCCTCGGCATTTATACTGACACGGTAATATTTCTTTCTTCTGCATTTACAAATTGAGGCGACACCTTGCCATATAACGACATTACAAGTGGACTATTTTTATCCGAGATTTTTTATCTGCTCCATTTCCAGTTTCAGTCTAACCAAATGAATATTGTAACTCTACGCACTAACATTTTGCTTGATTCTGACAATTCTACAGAAAAAAAGTCTTTGAGTTCCTCCAAACCACTAGTAGATTAGGTTTTACATTCAGATGCTGAAGGCTGTCTAACCACGTTTTTATTAATTTAGCTTCTTGCAAAAAGTATATCTTTTGCAACCAGTAAAAATTGTCCAAAAAAATATTCGTAATTCTGTGTCGAGCTAGAGTGTAAACTATTGAAACGTTGACCTATATTCGTTTGAATAATTCTATGTAGAAAACTTTTAGCGATTCGCCGAAATGTTCTTAAGGCTTTCGATTGGCATAATACAATTGCAAGATTGCACGATAGACGACTAAACTTCAATGTATTGCATTAATAAGTTAGGAACTTTAGAATTAATTTCATAAAAAAATTTTCTATCCATCTATCTATCTATCTATCAATATATCTATCACAATATAGCGTTTTGAGGGGGAATTATTTATTGTGTAATTCCGAAGTTTACTTTGACAGTCAGGGTTTTTATATCCAAGGTTACCACAAGTAAAGCAAGATCATTAATTTTTGCTTTGGTCTTGGAATTCGGATAGTTCTTCCGGTATTTTCACAGTTATTCCCCGGAAACATCTTTCAGTGTCCGAAATTTCTTAAAATCCAAAAAATATTTTCTGGCTTTAAATAACCTGAAAACAGTCGATAAGTCGTAAAAAGCTAATTAATCAATTAAGTGATAATAAATCCTGGTTGGCTATCCAGTTCAGTTAGGTACATTTTCATAATAAAATGACGAACAATAAGTCTATGGAAAAATGACAATCAATACGACACGAAAAAGATATAAAAATATTTTTTAAGTAAAATTACCAACAATATATTTTATGATCTGCAAACTTTTGTTGAAATCTGTAAACAACAAGGGTTTTCTATCAGATCTGATCTTCATCTTGAGATGAGGTGCAAAGAATCCGTCCAGATCCTGATAAGAATATCATCCATATCGCAAGATTCCTTACATTCGTGATACATTGTTTTCTTCCGTATTTCATTCTTACGGCTAGCAAGGTGAAAAACACCATCTGTTTTATCCTGGAAAAGGACATAACTTTGCCCTTATGATAAAAAATTATGCCCAAACTACCTGTAATTGAAGGCAGAATATTACGTAGAATATATTTAGATTTCAATATTAGATAACCCATAGATCTTAATATGCCACTGAATAAAATTAACCGACTAACCAAGAGTGACTTAGGAGAGCGTCACTGATGATTCTGAAAATCATGATTTATTGTTTCAAATTTAGACTCTATTATTCAAAGACAGTTTTCGTATAAAAGAAGCAAATTTCAAAAGGGTTAGATATTAATTAACTCAAGCAGATCGATAAAAGTACAATCAGAATGATAGAAAGCGTTACTTGTACAGAAACATATACGAATACACAGGATAGAAAAAATTGAAGAACTGTGATAAACATCTATCATGCAACAGATATGTGGCGTGTGTTACGAAAAGTTTATACGATGTCTTTTACGTTTCTTAAGAATTAATTCCGGTTTAATTTAGATTTGTTGTCTGTCATAAGAATCGCCTAATAGACACCAACATTAAAGAAAAATCAGAAGAAAATATGATGATATCAACACAGACACAAATAATTGATTATTTTTATATATATTTATTAACTTGGGAATATATCTCCAAAAAGGGTGTTTACTGAAAGTTTGCGTGCAGATTGATCATTAACACGGGAAAGAAATGTGTAATCCATATTATTCACCAATTGACAACATCTTATTACAGAGCAAAAAAAAAAAAAAATAAATTTGTTTACAAAATTTTGCTTGCAAAACAAGTTTACATAAATCAAAACATTATCACAATTATTCTAGCAATGTTCTGTCAGTATATGTCTGTTTTTGCTGGTGTTGGTTGTGTACGTTATCAGCATTGACGATATGAGTAAGAGATTCATCTTTTAGTACCTGCGGAAGAATGATTTAACTGACTAAATCTTTTCAGTCGTAGCAAAACTCATTCTATTCACGATCTGTGATTACCTGTCATATAGATATTATGGGATTAGATACACATAGAGACTGAGTGATCACGTACATATAGAAGAAAAACTGAGTTCAATTCTCACTAGCTTCTCCATAATTCGGCCTTGTACCACATCTATCTTACGCTTAGTAAATCACTATATATTATAATTCTTTTACGCTAAGTACCCTATTGGATGTAAATCTTTATTTAATCTCCTGAAAGATAACCAAACCTAAGCTGAAAGATAAACAAACCTAAGCTGATCCTAGATTGCGTAGATGTTGTACTTGATAACAAATGGAATTACGAACTCTGTTATTTCATAGATTCCATATAGAAAGTCTCATTGTCCTTACCATTTGCTATAGATTTTAAAATCCTATCAAAACTGAAAGGCTTATTAACAGAACTAAGACATTATATATAAAACCCGTCAAATAAGACAAAAATTTTAAAAACAAATAAGCATACGCTTCCGAAATCTGCTTAAATTGTATGATAATTAGAAAAATAAGTTCAAATATGTAACCTAAACAATAGCAGGCCAATGATTGTGAACATCTCATCCCGATAGAACAATGTTAACGACAAAAAAGTATTGAATATTGGTATTTGTAGAGATCAATATCATTTAGTGTCCAATCTGACATAAGCGAATGCAGACATTAAAGAAGGGTAGCAAGTCACTGTGTAAAATAATAGTAAGCTGTATATTGTTAGATTGTGTTCGTCATTATATATATATATATATATATATATATATATATATATATATATATATATATATATATATATATATCATTTAACGTTTCGCTATATTTCTACGTTTTGTGCCTGCATTTTTCTTAGCTTGATATAAAGGGATCTTGTTATTTTGACATAATATTCATTAGAATTCATAACAATAATTATTCTGTCATGATGTAAATCCATGGCATTCTACGATCCTACGCAACAAATAGCAGGAAGTTTCTAAGCTTTATGAAAAATATGAAAAGATAAAAATGGATTCCAAAGGACATTACGCAGACGAACATCGGTCAATATTCAAATGGTTATCTTTCTCATCTTTTCTTCAAAGCGAAAAACGGTATAATATATTCGAAAAACGGTATAATATATTCCATTATAAAATATCGATTCCAATCTTCATCCACTGAATACTTATTTGAACAATTCCATGCGATCTTCTTGCATCATCTTATCAGACAACAATTGAGTGATTTGTTTTTACAGCTTAACAATATTTTGCGAGTTTATTTAAAGCCAGAAAATTTTTTTAGATGGCAAAATGTTTTTGGAGATAATAATGGTTTTCACTGATACAAGCTCTATTATTTAACCCATAGTTAGGTGGATAATAACTCTATTCATGCCTTTCCAAAAACTATTAGATGAATATAACGGATCCGATTGGAATTAGAATTCGGCTCACACATTTCGAATTCCAAGCCGTTATCCATTACATCACCCCCATGCTATGCTCCAAGAAAGTGGCTTATTGCACCTTCTCGGTTTAACATTCTCAGCTGACATAACATGTAAAGACTACACTGAATAAACTGCTAGGCCAGGTGCAAAAAATCGTAGGTTCACTGTGTTGGTCAAGAGCATTTTTCTCTCCTAAAACTATCTTGCATATCTATAAGTCTACAATTCGTCAATGCTTAGAATATTGCTGCCATATAATCACCAATTCCTCTGCTATTATTCTGGAGATGCTTGATAGAGAATCAGCAATATTATTTGTCGTGTTCTGGCGTCTTGGCTTCAGTCACATGCTCATCGACATCAGGCTGCTTTTCTGTGCCTTTTTTCATAAATAATTTTATGGTAATTGTTCAGATGAGCTCTTCGCTATGATACCAAAACTGTTTGAATTTAAACGATATACTAGACTGCCGGCGCGATCGTATCAATTTATAGTTGAGAGAGCCAGATGTAGCCGTAATTTCTATGCTAACAGTTTGTTATCTCGCACTTACACAGGTGGAAACCACTTCCTGCTCCTTGCTTTCCAGCCAACTTAAATCTGAAAAAATTAAATGCAATGACAATCGCTACCCACTGACCTCACAATTGCTCTTTTCTATTTCTCCTCACTACAAATGTTTCTGTTTCTAATCCCTGCAAACCCTGTAACATCTTGCGTGCTAATTGCATTACTGCCTTTTTCGAGTTGATACCGTTAAAAAAAAAAACTGACTTTTTGGGCGCTGGACGTTTTGATCATCACTGTCTCTACTGACGTTGTGTATTTTGATCTCAGAGATGTAAACATCGAATGACCTCGGCAATTCGTAGCTCTGCACGAACTACTGAGAAGCTGTATTATGAAAGAAATGAAAATATTTTCAGAGACAAAACAAAAACGAGGGATTCGGGTAAGTTTTAAATTGGTTTATGTAGTTCTTGGTACAATAATCATCCCTTCCCTCCTTGAATTTGTATATTGATAGTTTGCTTATCTATGGCTCGACATGTGCTTAGAAAACAAATACATCTCAAAATATATTTCAAATAATAATAATAGCAATTATCATAGTATATCTATCATTCCTAAAATAATTACTGAAAAATATTTGTCATTTTAATTTTTACTTAAATAAAATACAATGCACAATACAAAATGACAAAGCTGCCTCAAAATGAAAATCAGGAATTTCTTATCGAATTTTAATGATCATTGCCACATTAAATAATACTGTAAATAATGATTTAGTAATAATAACAAGAATTCAAAACCATACAAGCGCAAATGTAGACTAAATGTGTCAATTATATTTATTGAATAGTAACGTTAAAAGAGAAATGTTATAAGCCGTATTAATAATAGTGGAAAGTATATTAACACAAGTACATCAAAGGCAATATAAACATAGCACTGGTAAATATTACATAATATTATGCAGATAAAGCTGCAACTGTTTGCAATAAATAAGTTCAAATGATGAATAAGATTGACTGAAAATTGGGTGCATATTTTGGATCAGACCATAACGGCAGCTGGGATAATAACACATTCAAATGCTTGAGAGTTCATTGAGAAGAATTGGGCCACTGATCTCAACACATTAGCCGCTGCTGATTTATTTTGAGTTGTAAATAGATTTTTTTTGTTCTAGGATGAGATTGCTAAACATATGAATGAAAAGTTTTCCTTCTTCATTACTGTTTTTCAAGCAAGCTTGAAGAAAACAGTCTGCTCTAATATTTAACCCATAGCGGGAAGGAGAATCTATGAACCTATAACTTTCGCTGGAATGTTTGCGTGAAAATGAATATAAGGAAATCGACTGGAATTCGAGCTCGCTTCTCTGATTTCTCTTTACAAGCCGCTAATCATTACACCATCTACACATCCTTAATATGTTCATAAAGTCTGCAAAAAAAAAAAATAGATAATGTTAGATTTCTGAAGATAGACATTGCCCACAGTTCAGACCAGGAAATTAAAAAGAGAAGCCATAAAGTACACTCGAAAGCAATTCCAAGCAGATCACGACCAAAACTAAACTAACGAAATGGAAAAATCACACAGACACACACAAACACACACAATACGCACAGACACGGGCTTGTCTGTGTGCGTGTGTGTGTGCGCGCGCATGTGTGTATAAGTATTATATGGTGCTGGGAAGTGTGGATGCAAAGATGAAATGCAAAGATTGATACAAAAATTCAAACAAAAATCTAATAATTTAATATCGCAGAAGAGAAAAAAATGATTGAACAAGACAAAAGATTAAAGTGATTAAAACGATGTATTTATTAATGTAAACAATATTTATAAGCTATAAAATATCATGAAATTAAAAATGGAAATTTATCATTTCTCGCCTGAAAGATGTCTGCTCACTAATCACGTTGTGCGCTTCTGCCAGATGAAGTAAATTTCGTTAAATATACAAAATAATGAATATGGCTGAAAATATATATAATGAAGTTTTCGAATAATAAAATTTTCTATAGTATTACTCTCTTCTAATTAACAACTTGTCCCACTATTTCGTAATATATCCATATATATATATATATATATATATATATATATATATATAGTAAACATTGAAGTCAACACACCAGAGGAGAGAGGATGTTTCCTATTAGACATGGATGTCACGCCGCATTCAATGTTCATTTTATATTTATATTTACACAAGCTCTATCTCTAATATTGAGCAATTTATCACATAAATATAGCACAATGTAAACTATATATATATATATATATATATATATATATATATATATATATATATTTATATATATACAGAGAGAGAGAGAGAAAGAGAGAGATGGACTAATTCGTTGATTTATGAATATATTTCGTCGTGATTCGAAGATACATTCGAAGTTTTTGATATATACAATTTCACCAGTTTGAACGTCGATGCCGAGTTGCACATGGATAAACTGTATACGTGCTCGAGTGTATTAGATATTTTCCAGCGTCTCCGGCCATCTTGTGATGTAGAGAAAAGCATAAGAGTTCATTGCTTGTATCTGGGTAATAGACAGTGAAGAATAGTATATGAATAGTGCTTGGTGTTGATGACGGTTCGCATTGTAGGCGTTTTTTTCCTTGGAAAGTTGCTGAAAAATTGTTGATGAATATGTCTTCTGATATTGTAATTGAAGCTTCAGTGGGGAATCAATTTTAGCACCGATGGCCAATGGATTTTCTTCCGCATACAAATTTCTACATGGTCAGTTAATGGGGACGGTCAAAGTAATTTAATTGAAGTAACAAGAATCCTGTGTGAGAAACACATGTGAATTAGTCGAGTTCAAATTACGGTTTTAGTTTCGCACTCCCTCTGACATCATCTACTCTCTCTCTCTCTCTCTCTCTCTCTCTCTCTCTTATATACATACATACATACATACATACATATATATATATATATATATATATATATATATATATATATTTGTGTGTGTGTGTGTGTGTGTGTGTGTGTGTGTAAGTGTGTTCAAATAAACTGCACCGATTTCTAAATGTGAATTAATTTTAAACTTGTAATGATTATTTTCTTTCAGATTTGGCGGACATTTGGGCGATATCATTTTTCACGCATAATTGGTTTAAATAACATGATCCAATAGAGAAATAATAATGATTTCTAAACAACCCTGATTTATTTACTGCTGACTTTGTATCCGTCTTAATGAAACACCCCTATATATAATCCGTCATAATAAAACAACCTTTATATATATATATATATATATATATATATATATATATATATATATATATATATATATATTTGTGTGTGTGTCTCTGTGTGTTGTTTAAATGGCAAGTTATAGAGGTCATTATAAGTAATCAGGTTAGAAGTTGAACGAGTCTGATTTCCAAAATATGCAATGAGAATGCAATGGCAAATAAATCAAATATCTTTATTAATTCTTAATATTTTCTGCGTCTGACAAATGCAATATACGGTAAGCCATAATTGTATAAATCATCAAGTGATACGAAATTTTAAAATAAATCCCTAATTATGGTCATCTGTATCCTGCTGACACATAACGCCCATCGGACCCACATCTCATAGAGTGGCGAGAATTATATCCTTAAATAGTAGTGTTCACTTGGTAGAATAGATATTTGTCGACGTATGAATGCTGTTTAGTTTTGTGACGTCTAAATCCGCAGAAGGGATTTTTTACGCGCATTTACACATGACACATACGCCAACACACTAGGATTGTTGTGCAGCTGTTATAATATTGATATACCTTACCTCTTTCTGGAGTTAAAGATGAATGTTACAATCTAGGCTCAGGTGTATTAGTCTTTCGAGATTTAAAAAGGCGATCAAACGGACATTTCCCATCTCTAGAAAAATTTTTATGACTATTTACGACAGACGTTTTCAAAGATACACGAATTTTAAGAGAAGATGTGGCAGCAGGAATCTGAAACGCAGTACACAGCATAATCTATATAATAACCGTGTAGATGTTCGACATCTTCTCTTGCCATGACGAAAATTACTGAAAATATCAAATAAAAACGCAGATCTTATTTAGTAAGCGCACACACAAAAACACAGATATATATATATATATATATATATATATATATATATATATATATATATATATATACTCTAACAGTAAAGTCATTACATAATTTACCTCCTAGAATGCACAGTATGTCAGAAACAATATGTAGAAAAATATGAATGGCCCTTTCACTACACAATTAATAATTATCGCAATCGAACTCTCGATGAAAAATTATTTCTGTTGAATCACTTATTAATAAGGCAAACTGTTCACTTTGACGTTGCTGACTCAACTGCTGGGCTTTGAATAATTCAGATATGACTTTGGATAATTCATCCATCTTTAGCTGATAGTATTCATGCAACAAAGAATATACTTTTAATTTGTGTATCCACGAATATAATATAAGCTGACCAAAAAAATCCAAACAATTTA
>CAHIKZ030000125.1:1970000-1975000 GCA_903632075.3 Acanthosepion pharaonis | reverse complement strand
TTACATGAGAAACATTATATCACTAGGTTTATATATATATATCAAAAAAAAAAAAAAAAAAAAAAAAAAAAAATGTAACCTCATATACATACTTAAACTTGAATTAATACATAAAAGTTTACTAATTCTGAAAATGACTAGATAGTTTTTGTAGTCTATATATAATATTACTTAAATAATATCTAAATTAAAAGTTTAAAATTGTAATTTTTTATATATTTGATAGGAAAAAAAATTTTTACTTACTATGAGTAATTATCCTTCTGTTATAAAGTAATATAGTCTAAATTAAAACTAACAATGAAAATATTTTAAAATTTTAAAGTTATAATTTTAAAATTTTAAAATTGAAATTAAAATTGTAGTAAAATAAAATGAATTCTAACATGTTATTTATACATACATATGAAACTTTATTAATTAGGTTACATATATTTGAAATAAATAAATTAATTAATTAATAAATAAATAAAGTTTACTAAATCTGAGAAATGACTTAGCTAGTTTTGTAGCCCATTAATATTACTTAAATAATATTTAAATTTAAAGAGAAGAAAAGGAAAAAAAAAAAAAAAAAAAAAATTTACATATACTTTGATATGGAAAAATAATATTACTTAATATGAGTAATTTTACTTCTGTTATAAAGTAATATAGTCTATTAAAACTAAACAATGAAAATATTTTTTAATTTTAAAGTTGTAATTTTGAATTTGTAATTAAAATTGTAGTTAAATTGAATGAATTCTAACCTAAATTTCTTTTAAATAATACTACACGCATTAAAAAGAATCCAAAAATAACACCTATAGTAAAATAAAATTAATATGAAATACCATAACATGTAAAGCTTTTGAATGACCCATGTCCTCAGTACTTACATGTGAAATATTATAATAATAGGTTTATATATAAAAGAAAAGTTTACTGAATCAGTGAAATTAAGTAACCATTTCTGCTGTCATAGTCATATACAAAAAAAAAAAAAAAAAAAAAAAAAAAAAATGTAACCTCATATACATACTTAAACTTAATGTTAAAATAATCCTACATAATATAATGGATTCTAATACATTTAACTGTTCTTAAAAAGAATATAGTAAAATAAAAATTAAAAAGGAAAATATTTCAAATCGTAGTTAAATAAAAAGTATTGTAAAAAAAATCTTTAATTTTAAAAGATGACGTTGAAAATTTTTACCGTTAACAATTTTTTTTTTTTTTTTTTTTTTAAATTCATCCATTCAACCGACGTCAGGTTTCAGTGTAAAATACATCCTCACCCCTTACCAAAATGTAGCTAATAACTGATACGATGATACTTAAGGAAAATCTAGACACCCCAAAAATCAATTTGAGTAGAATATTCTGTAACCATGGAAACGTGATTTTAGCTGTGTATTTAAAACCCGGTAAATTTTAAAAGTTACTCCAAAATTCGCTTGAAGATGAAATAGAACTAATGCTTTTAATTTATTTGCAAAAATAAAATTAGGGGTTTTTAGCTTCTATTTTGAAACATGGTTGGAACTGTGTAGCGAAAATAACCATATTTTAAATCAATTAATTTATAATATATATATATATATATATATATATATATATATATAAAAGATACATATATATGAAAAAATAATATTTTCTTGGAAAATAAGGAAAACAGCACGAGCCCACAAAAAACAACTGCCAAAGTGTAAACATTCTATGCAGGAAAACGAATCTTTAATCTTTTTCTCAGACCAACACAAATTATTAAATGAATGATCAGGTCCCGTTGAAAATTCAGAATTGCAAACAAAGTTTTAATGTGTTACTTAAAAATTGAAAACTGAAAGAATATCCTGTAAAACATCATCAGTAGAATGCAAATATATAGAGTATTTACAAAGCAGATAAAGTAAAATTCTTTAAGGGAAGCCATTACATTGAAATAAACAGAAATGATACCTTTCAATGAATAAATAAAATAATAATTATTTATTTATTAAAGGAAATATCTAAAAACAACTTAACTGTACGAATGAACGCATTAGCTCAAATAAGTGAAACAATAATAATAATTATATAATAATTATTATACAATATAATAAGCGAATAATTATAGAATACATACAAAAGGCTCTAAGGAATCAATAATACATCACTTAAAACAATAATAATGAGTTAAAATTTGTAAACCACATCTAAGCTAAAAGGCCACATTCTTACACATATAGGGTGGAGAGGCAAAACATCCATAATTATCGTATTGAAATAAAAAAGCCTTACTGTTGATTATTTAGTTTATTTAAAGAAATAGGAATGGTTCCAACATACAAATACAAAACGAAAGAAACATTTTATTCAATATTTCCTCCTCGTTTTTCAATTACTTCCTCCACACACCCCTGAAAATTCTACACGTCTTCTCCAAAAGAACACAGGATATCTTATTCCACTGTTCTCCCATGGTATCCATAAGAAAATTAACGTATGGTTGAGAGATTTGATTGTTATCATGTTCTAAAACGCTCCAAAAAGCATAATCTAAAGGTTTGAGATCTGGGATGGAAGTGGGCCAAACGTTTGATGGCCAATTATCGGCAAAATTGGATTTACAAAGATTTTGTACTCATTTTTGCTGTGTGGGCATGAGAACGATTCTGAGTCCATACATACTTTCCTTCTGGGAAGTTGACTTTGAGCTATGGTAATACGTTGTATCCCAGAATCTTGTAATAAGCATCAGCATTAACTTTTTCACCAGGTTTGTATAATTTCATAGGCATTTTTTCCCATCGGAGGCCACAACCCTAAAGGCCATGAATTAAGCAGGATGTTCCGTTCTGAAAGTGCCCTTGACATGAGTTTTGAATGTGTGCAATGTATCTGTCATTTATGCGATTGTGGACTTCGTCAACAGTAAAGATCTTTTTGTCTGAGAAAATATTCACAGTGGACTATTGTTGTTTTTTTAAGTAAAAAACTTTTTCGCATCTTTCCAATCTTCTGGTTTTCATGGGTCGTGTCAGCAAATGTCTTGGTGTTACTGTGTAAGATTTTACTTATAAGTCATCTTTCACTGCTGTTCTGATATTCTTAGTATCCACCTTAACTTCATTTGTTAATTTTCTCATGGTTTTCGTTGAGATTTGGAATTTGAGAGTGTTGATGAAATCATTATTGCGCTTTTTGTTCATTCCGCCACTTCCAGACTTTCTCTAAATAGTTTCCCTCATCGCCATTTTCGGCACATTAAAAACTGTCTATAGGGATCCTCCAGCTATACTTCAAATCTTTTGTGAATGAACATGGGCGTTTAGCACATCACACACCATTTACGTTTGCTTTCCACAACACACATCTTTTACAGTTATTGAAGGGAAGTAGATAATTATTATAGAAGGTTGTGATAATAAAATGCACCAGGTTTCATAAAATGAGTTGAACTGCTTCACGAGAAAAACAATTAAAACTTTTACTGAGAATTTTGCCTCCTCACTCTGTAATTATTATTCATCAATTGCCTTTAAGCCTTTCCCGCTTATCCAAAAACTGTTAACGGAACACGATATGCTGCATAAAACTTACGTTAGTACCAATAATGCCGTATTTACAATCATATATATATATATATATATATATATATATATATATATATATATATATATATATATATATATATATCAAACAACCAGTCAAAAAACATGGCCTGAATATTGTATTCGAGAATGAAAGCGACTGCTGCTACTTGTAGATGAAAAGTATCTCTGATCGTTATAAACTGATATGTCCCGAAATGGGATATATTTGTACGAAGTAGCAAAGTGGTTGTTGACTACTGTAACCGAGTAGGACAATCTATCAGGTAACCGTAATTGACTGTTCTTCGTCGCAGTGGGAGGCAATCGGCGTAGGCAATCGGCGTAGGCAATCGGCGTAGGCAATATGCCTCGCCAATAGGCGTCCTCCCTCTACTTCCACATTACTCTGTATTTATAGCTGACACCAGCCAATCATATTACTGTGATGGGGAACCCAGGTGTATGCATATTCATTACATCATAAACTGTTACTTCCATATTGATTTAGAGTAAGGAACAGGGAAAATAACTATTTATATGTCGCTTAAAAGCCATGGTCATTTAGAGATAATGAAGCTATGGATTCTTTGGAGACCCATGATCATCTACTCACTAAAAGAAATAAAAGAAATTCATTTCTAAAGGACGGGTACAAAATTTTTAAACTAATGTAATGTTTTAAATCGGATTAAGAAAATCAATATAAACATTACAAATAACACAGTTTATATGTGATTGTCGTCATTGGAGCATTAATCAAATTAATATGCGCGTTGATTTTAAATCCCAGAGTATTTTCATTGACTTCTTTTTCGCCCAAATATCGTTCGGTATGGATCCATCTGTGTTGATGCAGCTATGGGTAAATAACATGGTAGAATGGGTAGATTTATTTGGCAAGCAGTCCAGTAGACAGAAAACTCAGAATTGAAGGCTGGCTGGGGTTGGGATACGTTAATATGCATGGAAGCCATTTTTGTTCTTAAGCATTTTAGTCAACTTCTAATAGAGTTACATAAATAAAGGTTAGTTAAGAACTGTTATCTTAATAATACTATACAATCATATATACACAATATATCCACGGTAGAGAGAGAGAAACATACGAATTCCTAAACTGACATCAGCAAATGAAACTAATCTTATTTAAGCGCTATTTTAGAGAGTTACCTATCTTTTCAGATTTCTTCTTCAGAGTTGGACTGAAGATTTATAAGTGCTAGAAAGATTGCATTGCTAAGATTTTCTGTAACGTCCAAAAGTAATTCTAATGCAACAAATTTTATCAGCCGTGTATCAAATAAACAAACTCCAATCTCTCAATCAACTTTTCCCTGTAATAGAATTCAAACCTACAGTATTTGCGTTGTTTTCTTTTAATTACCATATTCACTATTGATGTCACAGATAATCGCTAATGGATAATTTATGTATGCG
>CAHIKZ030000125.1:1925000-1967500 GCA_903632075.3 Acanthosepion pharaonis | reverse complement strand
GCGCGAAATAACAGCCAGTTCATCCTGGTGGTAAAGTAAAACAGTGCTGAATAAAAAATAGCAGAATTATAGAAAATATAACTGCTGAGATAGTAAATGTCCCTTAAATATTAAATGTTGAACTTGCAATTATGTTTATATTCTTCATACATACATAGTATAAAATATGACAATCAACTGAAATACTGCTAATGAATGAACAGACTAGATTCAACAGCCATAAATTGAACCTGGATAATGGAAATTACAAGAACAACATATCCCTCCCACAATATTTCATATTTTTTATGTGTCGTGTCACTTCAGAACTTTAGTGATTCTGACTCTTCACTATTTCCAGGTCCCTTACAGCTCTTAATGTTTGCTGTCTTTCAGTTATTTATCGAAACTCTTTCTGCAATCCATATACTGATGCTAACAAAGCATATTATACGCTTTTTTCTTCTGTCCACTTCATCTTTAATCTCTCCGTGGAGTATCAGATTTTCCTTCTCCTTCCTCATCATGTACCTTAGAAAACTCAACTGCCTCTTCTTTATATTAAATGTAGTTTAGTTTTTGTTTCCATTTTCTCTAAAGCTTCGTCTTTGCTCATATGTTATGGTGTCCTTCTGCATGATGACATTTCTGTTGCGCCAAGTCTTTTTTTCATCTTTGAGGACATTGTCCATACCACTATGCTCTATAGGCGGACATTTATCACGTAACAGTTTAATATTCTTTTCCTTTTCTCGAGCGACTTTTTACTCTTCTTAGCTTTTAGAATGCATATTTGGCTATTCCAGTATGTCTACGTATTCCGGTTTCGTATATTCCGTCCTCTGTGAAAACACTTCCAAGATATTTAAATTCCCGCACCTATTTGATTTTCATTTCTCCGATTTTCAATTCGTATTTTGGCTCATCCTTTTTCTAACAACCATCCATTATATCTTCTTGCAGTTGATGGATAAAACATTTTTCTTGCTTTCCTTCACCGCATTCTGTAGTATGTTTTATAGTTTTCTTTCCGTGTCTGCTAGCAACACTAACATCTGCATATCTTATTTTGTTAATGTTTTTGACCGACAATAATGAATCCAGGTAAGATTTCTCGTTCCTTCTTAATCTTCTTCCTGTGTAGGTTTAATAACTCCGGTGAGAATACATCTCTGTTTACACCCGTTTCTATTTTGCATATCTACTGAACTCATTTTCTCTCCATATACAAACTGTTTACTGCCAATATAGATTATTCTAATTTGGTTTGGTTTCCTTTTTGTTTTATGGCATATCAACCTCAATGGGTTATTTAATGCCGACAATTTTGTTTTTTGAAAATTTGTTTTTAATCCCCGCGCTAAATATCTATTAAAAATTTCCGAAATCTTCATATTAGAATTTCCTTTCTAGCATTTCCTTGGATTGTAATTTTATTTTGTAAATTACCTTGCTCTTTACAAAGTTTGCACATTAATTATAGTTTGTTTTATTATCAATTTTAAAATATAAAAAAATGCTTTACTGTATTATATAATTTGTTCTTTTTAATCTATTTTTAATTTGTCATTGATATTCTACACAGAAAAAGGGTTTTAATGTATTATTTAATTTGTTTTTCTTTAAAGTTTTCTCTTGTCAGTGCGCAGTAAATTCGACGAGTAAGAGCAGTAAAAGCAGTAAATAGGCGAAAAATTTCGATTGCTCGTCCGGAAATGCTCTTAAGTGAATGCAATAAAAACAATGCCCGTAATGGCTGACGAATGACCGCGACTAAGAATGACATTTTCATGTCGATAACTCCAAAGCAGTAGGTTTTATCATACTTTAATTGTTAATTTGAATTCAGCATGTAGATGTACACGGAAATATGACGATTTGGGAAAATTTTGATAGATATTTAGCTCGGGAATTAAAAAGCAAATTTACCTTTTTATTCTTGGTATTTTTTTTTTCAAAATATCTGTGACGTCGTCCCCCGGTCGCAGCGCCGACTGTGACGTTCTATCCTGATCTACCACGGCGCAAGTTGTGACGTGGCCGTTCCAGGGTCCTATCCCGGTCACGACACCAGTTGTGACGTCCCTAAACAGCACCAATTGTGACGTCTTCGCCGCGGCGCCAGGTTGTTCGCTCCTCGCTGCTCCGTTCGGGTGTCGCTGCTCAAAACGTGACGTCCGCCTGTCGCGTCAGTCGTGTTGTCTCGTCCTGTGACGACCAACTGGCTTGGTATGGGTCGCGGCACCCAAATGTGACGTTCTAACCTCTTGGTGATTCGGGTGGCAATCTGGTTAGATTTGATATCAGCCTCGTCGTTCCCAACTCGCTTCTAACGCCTGGTTACCAACGTAACTGCATTGATCTCCAGTCTGCCTACCCACGTTGTGAATTGATCTTAGGCAAACGAGATCAAACAGTGAGTGGGGCCGTAATGCAAACTGAGTTCAACGGGGGTGATAACACACAAATATGCATAAAAAAGAAATAAAATGAAAACTCAAAAAGTTCAAAGTATCAAAGAAAAAGGTAACAAACTTTATGTCTAGTTGTTCGATACATAGGACTGCATCTATCTCCCGACCCGTTCTGTGGATTGTGACACGTCGATTTCTGTTAGGCAAGTTTTAACGCTTCAAGTTGTTTGCTCTCTAAGAAATTGGTTTTTCGGTGTGTCTTCTGACGAAAGTCGAAAAAAACTTATTTCGGTAGTCTGGTTCTAAGTCGCTCTTCAAAATAATTGTTTTTGGGTTGAAGAGGAGTCCGGAATTTTGCGTGAATCTTGGTCAGATATCTCGAGGCGGCTCCAACTCTGGAAACTGGAGCCCGAACTCTGGATACTCATCTCTGCCGCCAGAGCCCGAACTGAATTCTGCCTGTTGGGGCCCTGCTTTTATTGACGCCGACCAAAACCGGGGTTGTTCTGTTGGCGTCGGGGTGTTTCTCGATAATTCTAAATACATATCCACCTCTTTTATTTCTGGTTAGGGATTTTCCACTCTTTTCCATTTTTGGTAACCCCTCCTCACTCCCGCTTTCTCACCATACCTCTGAGGGGCGTGAACTACCCTCCCCACTTCTTCGTTGCAGCTTCTCATACTTATACTCTGGATGGGGCACTGACAGCCTTCTTCGTGTGTCACGTGATCACTCTCGGCCAATGAGGACTTGGTCGGGTATCTTTCATCCTCCCTTGTGCGTCACGTGATCACCACATGACCAATGATGTCTTAGTCGGGCGTGAACAATCCGCGGCTTTGTTTCTGGAAAAAAAACCCTTGCTTAACTAAAAAAAAAAAAATTAATTATCTCTTCTCTTTCCTTTTTCTTCCTTTTCAATCGCCGTTATCATTTCTCTGGCCACGAACGGACAATATGAAAACTCTTTGTTCAACACGTGGTGTTTGTCAGGTAGTTTATCGCTAATTTATCAAGATGGTTGGTTTTCGTAACATCCCCAAATTTACAGTAAGCCTGTCGCCTCCAAGGAAGAAAGAAAAACACTTTTGGTTCCCCATAATTTTATTATCGCCGGCCAAAGTTGTTTCGTCGAAAAGAATTCAGTCAGCTGCACTGCTTGGGTGGCATTTAATTTTCATATCTGTCCAAAGTCCTTTTTAGTGGACTGTTTCTCGTTACTTATCGAAATAGCATTTTCACTTGAATTTTTCCTGGGCAGTGGTCCAGCCATTCGTGTATGCACCTAGATAACATAACCGTTATCAAAACACATCTTTTTCCTTCTTTCTTTTCCTTTTTTTTTTTTTTTACTCAGAAATTCCCTGTCATTGTAATGACACACTTTTTCACTTGTTACTTATCAATATTTTCATTGTCTCTTAGGCCATGTGTGTGGCTGTTTTATCACCTACGATTCGTCTCGCTTTTCTTTCTGCCTTCCTTTCTTTCTCCTTCTTTCTCTGCCTCGTAAATGGTGCCACAAATCTCTTTTTGGTAATATTTTTTTCCTTCAATAAATCTATTTCAGGTAACATTTTTCCTTCAATTATGCATCCCTGTTAGTTAGTTTTTTTTTCCCAACAATATATTGCTGGTAATATTTTTTACAAAGTATTTCTGGTATTAAAACATATTTTTACACTTTCATAGAGTTTTGACCCCAGTTTAGGGGTTAACTATTTGCCCAGAGCTGTGACGGTAACAGGTGCTACCATCTCAGGTCAGGGTAGACCTGGTATCACCAGCAATTGAAAGGTAGTTCAACGCTCCTCAAAACCTCCTGGTCAGAGGCCTTGCTGTTGGATGTAATTTATCGTCTTACCCTTGACGCGGATGTAGTTTATTGTCATACCCAGGATGGAAATTATACTAATATTATTTTCAAATATATAAAGATTGTTGAGCAGTTCCGATAGTTGTTTTAACGAACGTCTTTGTTTAGTCTATAAAAGTTTCTGTTACACTGTTTCTCCCCTATTGTGATCTTCACCTATATTCATCAGACTTCTGGTGATAATTTTCGGTATATGGCTCATTGGGTTTATTTTCTTCCATGGAGTTCACATTCGTTTGAACCTGACTTCTTAGACAATGTTAGGAAAATAGATCTACTTACGTCTTCCGTTATATCATTAATGTTGTAGATTTTATTTATTATTTCTGTAATTTGTACATAATGGAATCTTCTAAGACTGCCAGAATCTCTATTACAATTATTTCGTACCGATTTGTTTCTGTTCAATTTAACTAGTACATATTCCACCTCAGATTCCGGTACTTCGATATTTCTATATATTAACGGCTGTCCTCTTTCGTCGTGGAAGTGTTCTCTGATATATTAGTTCCATCACGTACCTTTTCTTTCTATAATACAAGCATTCCGTCCTGGGATTTTAATCATCCTTTTGATGAGCATGTTTTTTTTGTCTTGTTAGTGATCTTGCTTATAATTTTTGCATATCTATTTCATTGGTAAATTAAAAAAAAATGAAATGCTTTCAGTCAGAAATATCGCGGTAATTAGTGTTACAGAGAAATAGTGGTAAGCAATTGGTCAGAATGAATCGTGGGCGGGGCTTTCTGATATTGATGGATTACCTCTGTCTTGATTTTGAATATAAATCCAAAACACGAATTTAACAGAGAGGCCTCGAGAATTCTGATGCGTTGATACGCCTGCCGCGCCCTGGTATGTGAGCGAGTAATAGCAGTCGCCGAGCTACATGGTTAGACATGCTTTAATGTCACGTCAGTCATAGTACTGCCTCTTAGAATCAATGTTGTAACGGTTAATAAAACGAATACCAATGGTAAATGAACCTTTTCGTTGTTAGCTTTTTTAGTAATGGCGTGGGTTCCCGAAATCCATAAATATAAGGCGATATATATATATATATATATATATATATATATATATATATATATATTATAAATTAATTGATTTAAAATATGTTTTTTCGCTACACAGTTCTAACTATGTTTCAAAAATAGAAGCTAAAAGCCCCGACTTTAATTTTGCAATTAAATTAAAGACATTAGTTCCATTTTATCCTCAAGCGAATTCATTTAACTCATTGCGTGTCGATATGTCGAACACGTTTACAGGGAGTAAAAGGAAGAAATGGAAAAACTTTACTGAGGATGAGTGTGTATTGTAGCTGGCTGGTAAGCAAACATTCGGAAAAGTGAGACATGTGGTAAAAGAAACTACTAGAATAGATGTGATGTTTACATATAACTAGTTCAGCAGTAAAACCGTAAGACCTTGTTGTAAATCTCGGTGCCCATGTAAATTAACATAGTCGGAGCATTAGAGACAATGTTCATCAGATCAATTAACATGAAAATATGTGTAGAAAAGTGATAAAAAGCTGCTTCATGTCAGTGAGAAAGTGTCAGAAATCGAGATGAATGTTCAGGACAGGCCACATTACACACACTTCTTTGGATTTTGCCAAGAATCTCGAAATATATAGCAGAAGCACGAGACAAAATTTGGCAGTAATATTCAGTTCACGGGTGAATCCTAGATTTATAAATGTGCAAGATGGATTCTGACGAGAAAATTTTCTCCCAAGACACAGGGAGAGAACTTTCCTTGCTGTAGGATTCGATATAGTCACAATATTTTATGTCGGTGGAGAATGTGAGCGCAAGAAACCGTAATGTACTGCTCTCAGGGAGTATAGCATCATGTTGATTGCAGACACACAGATTTATCAGTGGTGATTGATTTAAATCAGTTTGGTTTTGGAGGTATTAAAATATACAAGCCTTTTTTGTCCCAGTTAAACACCAAAAGATATCTTAGAGATATTTTTTCTTGAGACAGAGAGAGAGAGAGAGAGAGAGAGAAGAGTGAGAGAAGAGAGAGAGAGAGAGACTCTTAGTTTTATTTTGTCAGAATCGCTACTAAGACAGTAGTAACTTATTGGGTCATATTCGAAAAAAAGTTCTGAACTTTTTGACGCTAACGTTAGTATGAAATGATCCGGTAAAGTGTCTATTCAACACGACTTTCATTACCCAATTTCTTAGGAACACCGTAATCCTATGTTTGTGAAGGTTACTAGCATTGAAAACATTGATTTGCTTGTGTTCAGCAAATTTTTGCAGAGCCGCTGGTAATCTCTAAACCCAAAATTGTGAAAGGCTATACGCTATCTCTTTAATTCAAGAAATACTGACAGAGAATCTTTGCGCACAGGCGTGCATCCATTACGAGCAATTATAAAGAGACATCTGTTATAAGCGGACCTGACTCGGTAGAACAGGCAAGTGAAAATCAAGAAGACGACTATGGTTTCAGTCGGTATTTTTTACTGATATGAACGTTATGATGGCGGCATTTAGACCTCTGTGGCACATTTCTCAAAAGAATGATTAAACATATAATTCGAAGAGACATCCCGAAGGAATCCGGAAATGAAACAAAATCAATGACTTAATATCAAAAATATGTTTGGTTAATAAGAAGTTCTAGAACTAATTGGAGGGCAGAAAGTGAAAGCTATATACACTACTGCATGGTAGGAAATGCCAAAACAAGCATGACATGAATCCGGTGTGTAGACAAGAAACAAATAAAGAGTCAGAATTACTGGAGAAATGCGTGGGGATATCGACTACCTGAGTCAGAGACAAAATAATAGAGAATTTCAATATCTGGATGCCAGTGAGATTGGTGACATTAGAGTGATTAATCCATCTGACATGGTGGGAACTGGAGTCGCCGAACACAAATATATTTGACGGCGAGTGTATAAAGAGGGCCTTATCAATGCTATCGGTAAGTATATCAAGAATACAAGAATGTTAAGAGTAAGTGGAATGATAAATAAAGAATAGATAACCGACTGGGTTTTAACAGTGAAAGTCAGGGGCACATCTACGAATAGTCCGCGAGACTCAGATGGGTGTTTATGTGATTTGCATAATGACTTCAGACATACAGTATAAATACAACCGACATTTAAAATAGCTACAAAGCATAATAAATCGTAAGATATGTCAGTTCACATTCTGAAAAGGGCATGTTTCATTAAAAATGAAAGTTAAATTGATGTCATTTACTTTCGGTGTGTAGTTTTCGTTGCTACCCAGAATCATAATAAACATAGTATTAATTAATTTGTTACCATGATGTTCGTAAATACATGGGTATCATATTTTACTACATTCACAATTTCAACGAAATATTTTAATGAAGAGTTACATTTTATTTTTAGACAAGCACCTAAGCGCGAAATAAACATAAAAGTATTTTTATATATCTTTATTAATCTTCAACGGATGATGGTGTCAACGTTTGCATCAAATAAATTTTCATTAGAGGGAAATGTTTTTTTTTTAATATTTTGTCAACAACTTCGTTGCTTATACCATGAAAGTTGCGAAAAAAATATGCATTTAAAATGAAACATCTTTCTAAATGTTATTTAGCATTTTTTAAAACATAGTGTTATGAACACTGGGAATTAAACAAAAACAGTTTTTTGTATTATCCCGCTTGCTTTTGTTGTATTCTAGGATTTACAAATAAATGCAGCTTATGAAATATTTTCAACAAGCAACATAATGAATAGGTTTTAGATATTTCGAAGTATATAATATGTTAGGGTTTAAAATCAGTCAATATTTGTTTGGTATTTCTGTGATTAAGCAGAGAAAAAATAACAAAATAGCTAAAGTATTATAAATTAGCTTTATACTCTAGAACAGCTCACTTGAATATAAATTGCGGAGGTGTCTCCGAATGATTAAGAAATGTCATAATTACAGTATGGCTTAATGAGATAGACACTTGTGGTGTATGTATATTTCTTACAAAGATTTTACAATAAATTATAAACAAAACGAGAAAAATCTGCCGAGCTAAGAAACTGTACATATTCTTAGGCCTAATGAGCTGAATAGTGAATATGAACCACCATGTTGGTCGACCAACGCGAACACAGCCTACTTGATAATTTGTCTCAGCAATTACATGTGGTAAATACTGATAGAGTTACAATAACAATAAGGAAATTACAAAATGAACATTTATTTGCAATAAGGTTCGAAATCTAACATGAAAATAATAAAGAAAACAAATTTAACTTTTTTCATTAGATATAACACTGTTTCCGTTTAGTTGTAATTCATTTTTTTCTTAATTCTAACCACAGAAAAATTGAGGTTTGAATTTACTCCGTTGAGGAAGGCCTTTTACCAAGATTACTTCGTCAGGACTGATTAGATAATTGCAATAACAAATAAACAAATAGATTATTAATTTTCAGGTAATCTATTCAAAATAAAACCGCCTATCCCTTATCTTTATATACAAAGTTGTAGCCTCTGTCTGTCTGTTTGCCATTGAACTGCTTTTACAGATGAGATAAGCCCACATAAGCATATATATATATACATATACTGGAATTAATGAAACAGGCTACTTGGATAACTATATTTCATTTTGATCAAATGGGGTCAACGGGCGCCACAACACCCCAAACTGAAAATGTTTTCCCTTTGATTTAAACTAAATTTAAATTTAAACAAGGGAATCATTCCTATCCAAAATATAGGAGAAAGTCAGAAGATAGAGGTCACATCGGTAGGACCAAATTGACACAATATGGACGTAAAGTTCAGCAAGAAATCAGCAATCGGTAGTGCCTTACAATACATATTTTTGCTACAATTCAACGGTGATATCAATATTGAAATCTGCTCATCAATCCATTCAATCAATTATCGCATCAAATACATATCAAAAAGTGAGATCAAGCTATTATTTGTGAAAACCGCTACTGAACGTTTTCTCCCTTTGATTTTAATTTTCTCGATTTATTAGATGAATATTTTCATTATTATGTTTAATCACATTTTTTATTTCGTTTTTTTTTCTTTTTAATCACATTGCAAAGCAGTAAAATATTGAAATATGTATCGTAATTTAAATGTTAAACTCCACGATATGGTATATAATCGGTGAACTACTGTCCGTATCCTAGAGAGTTCATTGGATAAAGTTTATTTGATTAAGTAATCAACTTCGAACTCACTGATCCTTGATCTGATCAGTCATCGATTAGAAATCAGCATGTACCAGCGGAATGTCTGAATTTTAGACGAACATATATCACTTTCCATCGCCGTCACTAAGGTGATAGACATATAATAAAATATACTTGGAAGATTGACGTAAGTAATAATAAATATCACGATCAGCACACGGATTTACTGCGGAAATGACAGGTTTACTTGACAGTACAGATTTTCTTATGTCTTCTCCCTAATGTGAAATATATTTTAGCTTGGAAAAAAAGAACGGCAAGAAAATTCATGCGCACATGTGAGTACAGGTATTTTGATGCAATTCAAATTGATAAAATTGTATGTGTATAATAGAATTGGATAATGTTAAATAATAGACACCCATAGATAGATAGATAGATGTGAACAGGCTGGAATAGATAGATAGATAGATAGATAGATAGATAGATAGATGTAGTGTACTGCATAATTAAATATTAAAGCTATTAGATATTCAATTCTAGAAGTCTTATGACTTAACATTGAGCCTCTGCAAAAATTCATATCAATATAACAAGAATTACACGGAATATCTAAAATTCCAATATATATATATATGTGTGTGTGTGTGTGTGTGTGTTTGTATCTATAATAGATCGTGAAATGCATGAGATTTTATTAATTTTCTTTTTTTAATTTAAGAAGTTATAATGCTTGACATTCTGTTCCATTTCAGTGATATTGATTTGTCCATGAGAAATATAATTTCATTCGAAATAGTATATCGGCGTAGTCAACCTATTTTATTATACAGAACTTGCTACATATATAAGATTTAATATATTTAGTAGAAATCTGAATATTGAGTTATTTTTGTTTGGGATTCTGCAAATATTTGTCGACCATTAGCATAAATGACTGCCAGTAGTGAGAAGCTGTTACCTTTTTTTGTGTGATTAATACTTACCTTCTTACACTATTTACTAACTGCAAATATCAGATTGAGAGAGAATTTCCAGTGAATTATATGTATGACGTAAATAAGGCAATTGAGTTTTATTTTATCCTGATGGCTTATTGTATACTTATTGGTAAAGTACACACAGCTTAAAAGTGAATAATGATAGAATATATATTCGATTTCTGTCTGGAGATATATTTTCAGTTTCTAGACTGTATAAAATTATTTAATTGAGTAATACGAAAGTATAGCTCTGCAAAAAGTGTACCTATTAAATGAAATATATGATAAAAAGTATATTTACCATATATGTGAGTCTTGTTGGTAGTTCAGTTATATTACAAGTATTAAATGTGAATCAGTGTGTATATTTCGTTAGGTCCAGAATAAAGACTCAGTATAGAAACTCATTCAGAATATTCGGAAGTGTGACAGCCGCATAGATAAGTAAGCACAACATTACTTTTGCGAAGATCTGTAATTGTGGACAGTTCTATTCGTTCTATGAGCTCCCTTTGTGTTATATTGGAACACACCTATTCTATAGTTAATAGATTCTCCCACCTATAATAAGTAGTACTAGTAGCAGTCGCCAGTGAGCT
This sequence comes from Acanthosepion pharaonis, assembly GCA_903632075.3. Lineage (NCBI taxonomy): Eukaryota > Metazoa > Mollusca > Cephalopoda > Sepiida > Sepiidae > Acanthosepion > Acanthosepion pharaonis. Next base: position 1,956,481 of record CAHIKZ030000125.1, on the reverse strand, counting down.
CAGTAAGTTGGTCAGTCAGTCGATGTCGGACATTAAAGTATCAGGCACCACAACTAGATTGCTGCGTCATTAACTATTATATCAAATTCCTAACGTTTTGTACGTCGAACCATTTTAGGACCGACTTAGTGAAATACAAGCCTCCACTGTGAAACTACTCTATAACAACTTTGGCGACGAGGGATTCGTACTCATACAGAAGGAAAATGTATCCCATTTACGGTTCCCATAAGCTCGATACTGAAGAACCTATAGGCCAACTTCTGTCATGAGATAAGTATATGAGCAGCAATTCAGAAGAAGATAACATTGTCTGGTCAGTTTACCAACCTCTTGCACATAAACTTCTATAAATAATATATTTATATACAAACAAGAAAGCAGCAGAACACACTATTCTTCAACACACATTGCAGGCTGATTTACATTAATATCGGCGTTGTAGCACAACAACTGATCAATAATTAATACTAGTACATACTCGTATTTGATATTAAACAACATTTCTCACTACACCTATTGATTATTTGATCATTGGATCCGTGATAAATTAGTGCAATACTCATAGGCAAACAATTCCTTAAAGCAGCCCAGAAATTTCATACACAATGGTACCTTCATCATCAGATACATGTAAATGACTTGTACACATTTTTTCCAATCTGGAACATAGTGAGGTGGGAATTCTCCATTTCCACTGTCCTGGGTGGGAGAGCTGACTCGATAAAACCACTGACCGAATTCTTGTGAAATACCTTGACGATTTATCTAATGCATTCAAGCTGTAAAAGTCAGGATCTTGAAAACAATAGCTGGAGATTACATTTTAGGTGAGCAAATGATTTTCTCATTGAGGCAATGATATATAATATCTCATAGTCCGGCGAAAAACAATGTCATGAGTGATATTGACAGATACGTGGTGTCGGTCTACACGTTTATATGTCTTGCTTCAGACATTGCAAACCAGACCTATATACAACGGTATATGTGTTTCCTGAATTATTCTCTATCTCATACCAATGCTGTCGAATTTTTAAATTGATTGTATTTTGTGCTGTTAAACCTTAGAATTTGTAAAATTGTTAGCGCTTCTGATGTCACCGCGGGTTTGTATCTTCAAGAAACACGTTTTCCAAAGTAGGTTTCGCATAGATTCTTATTGTTAAAAATCTTGGAATTCAGTGAACGGTTTTCGTTCATGAAATATATTATGATACTCAGTTTGTACAGTGTGAGCAACGTTAATATCATTACTGCCACCGTCCTATTGACATATTTTGGAGATGATTGTATTATCCCATCAAAGATTCCGTCAATAATATTTCGCTTCTTTATCTTGGCTTAAAGGTCTGGAATCTGGCGCTCTTTTACCTTCTTCTAGTGTTCAGTCTAGCATCATCATTAATAGCAAGCGGATGCATCCTCAACTTGTAGAGATGAGCCAAGTGAAGTAGAACCAATGCCTATTCCAGTAACCCGTATGACATTTCCAGGGAAAGTGATTACTGATGCAATATTTCTGCAAGTACTGACTTATACACAATAGCGACATCGGACACAAAACGAACAGGAATGCAAAACAACAAAAACATAAACAACATAAACAACAACAACAACATAAACAACAACAACAACATAAACAACAACAACAACAACAATAATAATAATAATAATAATAATGTTAATAATTTTATATATTATTCATCTCATCAAGGGTGGACCGTTATTCTCATAAAAACTATTTGTTTTACATATTCTTTACTCATTTTTTGCTGATATTTATTTATAACACGTTTGTCTATCATCGTCCGTGGATTTAAAACGGTAGCAATTGCATATATTATTTCAGTCAGTACAGTTTGTTTTCGGTGCCGTATTTTTCACAGCTTTTTCAGATCATTTTTAGTTGTAAATTTTCTTAAACTTATTTTGTTATATTTTACTTCTCTCTTGGCGCTCTTTCAATTTCTAGCGAGTTCTGAGTAAGATATTGTTTATTTTATTGATCATGATTTGAGTATACTATGGAATTCACGTATTCATGTGCAGTTTGCATTTATCTCATAGCGTTCTTATTTCATAGTGTTCTTTTCGCCTTCGTTTCTTCATTTTTTATCATTATGTTATTACTATATATTTTCTTACATATTGTGTTTTTTGCACGTAAGACAGTGAACGCTAGACAATCTCCTCGCCGATGATGAAGAGACTTTAAGCAACAGTAATATGATTCTACAGAAGGATGCTGAGAATACCATGGACAGTGCATATCAACGATGACGAAGTTTTAATTAAAATGTAAACAAAATAGAAACGTATATTTTAAAACATGAACAGAGATAAGAAATGTCTAGTGCAAATAATAAGGGAGAGGGCGTGTAAGGTTAGACACTGAGAGGATGTATTGAATGCAAGAGGGAGAGATAAACATGCATGACAACATAAAGAGATTTTGTAATGAATGGTAGAATTGCGTATCAGAAAAAATATATATATACTAAGAGCTACAAATAATACGAAATTGTGGAGAGCCATGATCGCCAAAGAAGTGAAGAGACACGACAGAAAGAAGTGGAAGGCAACTGGATAACATGAAGGTAAATAACCTCAGTATCAAATAAAAAAAATACATCATTCCGAAAAGGTGATCCACAGAAAGCAAACTCTGACACACACACACACACACACACACACACACACACACACACACACACACACACACACACACTCGAATTTGGAGGAAAATAAGCTATACTTTAGCATGTGAAATTTATTCTTACGGTACTATTAGTTTTTACATGGATAGCATGATATAATGCGCAATGATATTATCAGAGTTTTATGTCCAGGTAATTCATTCTTAACATGAACACGCTTCCTACTAGGAAGACCGATGCGAAATCCCTTTTTAAATGTGTTACGTTTTATGTCATTTTCGTATTTTTCGTTGACGCACACACTCACCCACAAACATTATATATTCCCCGCCTATACATAAAAATTACATCAATTGCAAAATAAGATTTTTGTGACGGAAGAATTTTCAAATAAATAATATATTTAATTATTATCAACCAATTCGCATTAATACTTTTCTTCGCAGAAGAACTTTTATAATTATCCTATAAATATACAGATCTATTTAAAATTTATAATTTAAACAATTATTATCATATTTTTTAATAATTATCTACGCAGCCGGACATGATGATTAGCAAGAAAAAATAGAGAAATAATGGAAATAAGAAATGGAAATGGAAGCATCGGAACCGCAACATAAATCCAATGTGGTGGCTGGTAATACGAAATGGAGGCATCGGAACAGCTACACGGTCATGGCGTGGTGGCTGATAATACGAAATGGAGGCATCGGAACAGCTACACGGTCATGGCGTGGTGGCTGGTAATACAAAATGCTGCCATCGGAAAAGCTACACGGTCATAGCGTGGTGGCTGCTAATACGAAATGTAGGCATCGGAACAGCTACACGGACATGGCGTGGTGGCTGGTAATACGAAATGGAGGCATCGGGACAGCTAAACTGACATGGCGTGGAGGCTGGCAATACGAAATGAAGATATTGGAACCGCTACACCCACACAACGTCCTTTTCTCGCCAGGGACAAATTAACACTCGAGCCATCCAAATATAAAATTAATATAGATTAGCATCCGGATGTAGCCTATTTCCGGTTTTGACACCACTTGATCTCAGATTAACCCTCATCAACCTGTTTACATCACATTAAACATCGCTTAGAAAATACAATCTCGAAAGAAACAGTTGAATAGGTTTGTTCTCGGACACGTGATTAGTAGCCAATATACGCCTCTCAGACTCTTTACATTCTTATAACGAACACAGGCAAATAGGTAAAATCCTCTTTGTCAATCCCATTTCACCTCACTGAACAGAAGCGGTTTAATGCCTTTGGTTATTCTTGAACTTCTACAGCCTCTTTTCACCTTTCCGCCCTGTGTTTTATGTCCTGTTCTTTTTAAAGGAGATCTTGATATCATTCCATCTCCCGCTAACATCGATAGGTTCGTCCGCTTATCTTCTATTACGTGATTATTTCTGCTTTTCTTCCACCACAAAATTTTTCTCTTCACGTTTTAACTGGTCAGAATGGTTCATTATTTTTTTTTCCTTTCTTTGATATAATGACCTTTTTATGTCCATTTGCATGATAAGTGTTGCTTTTTGTCGATTTTATAACACATCTTTTCATTTTTCGATATTATTAATGAAGATAGTGTCTGTTTTCCCATAAACAGAGATGTGATTGTTGATAAACTACATTTTCTAATTAAATGTAAATGTTTCGCAAATATATTTCGATTAAAGTAAGAGTATTTTATATTTTTTCACTCTTTTTTATCTGGTTTTAAGAATTTAACCAAGGGTGTTTATTTAACTTTAACATCAGGCCATCCTGAATATGAGTCTCTTAAAATTAGAAATAATATAAGAACACAAACTATGTTTCTGATTCTGTGTGCCATGAGTGCATTCTTCTTTGTCGAACTCTCTTTATTAGTTCCCATCTTGGGCATTTATATACATATCTTTCAATATCGCGATACTACACCAGTTACCATGCCTCCAATTTTAATATGCTCGGTGTAGCCGTTATGCTACAAAGCAAATCATCATCTAAATTTTGTAAAATATATTTTATTACTGTTTTGATGGTAATATTAGATCTCGATTGCATGCAACAAGGTTTTCCATTGATAATTTATATATTATTTCTTTTTGTAGTCTTTCAGATTTGGAACAATTACTGCACATTTTTCTTCTTATTCTCGCAACAATTGTGCTTAATATCGGATCATGTAGGGTTTCTGATGAGAAGTTTTGTAAAAATGATGTGTCACTTTCAACCCAATGTAATATTTCTAAGTTCAGGATTCCATTTGATATATTAAATATAATTCATATCTAAATTAAATTATAATTTGGCTCTGTTTATTGTCATCCCGGCAGTTTTTAACGTGTTTAATACAAGTTATTTTTTTGCCGTAATTCGTTTTAATAGTAACACGAAGACAAATATCAACTTGATAAATAATCATGTGTCGTAAGGTAACACGATTTCGATTGCTCGCTGAATAATGACACTTGTCGTTTTCAAAGCAAAAGAAACTCTCGTTTTTCTTAATCTTATGAATGTATTTATTGTTGTAATTTACTTGAATGTATAGTTAGTCTGTATATGATTATAGGCTGATGTTAAATCAATGTCTGCCCCAAAATATCATTACCAATAATTTGTGGATAGCGATTTCAAGAGGAAACGAATCCTAGCATGTTTTATGATTTATACCTCTTTTAAATTCACCACATCTTCTGAAGTCTCCGTCTACTTTTCGCAAAACTTCATTTGATAAGGCCTATTTATTCCAGCCTGGAGGAAATGTTCTCAAATTCTCTTCTCTAACATTTTCTTTATATTATTAACCAACAAATATTGTAGATGAATAGGTTATTTACAATAATCAAATAGGATGGTGGACTATTTTCATTTAAATGTATGCTGTTTTATACACTTTAAACAATCCCGTTTTTACTTCTTTCTAAATTTACGCTACTTATTAATTTTGCCCTATCCACCTTTAGAACATATATACCCAGTAGGAATTGAATTTCTTTACATTCCATTAGTGTAGTGGGAATAATTTCAAACTGGTGATAGGTTTTAAAAGTTCCACTGAAATATCAGAATTTGATTACAAATGTTTCATCAAATTCTTTTAAATTCAGGTAAATTTCCCTCAATTTTAGTTTATACATTGGTTCTGAGACATTTCTTGGGATCGAAGTCTTCACGTCCCTTATCTGTTTCCACTGGAAATGTATGCCACTTAATTTATAAAAAAAAAACTATTTTCCTTACATGTCTTATTGGAACAACATCATAATTTCTCCCCTTTTGAAATGTTTCTATACTGTATATTTTTTTACTTTTGCATACAAAAAATGATTTCTTCTGTATTTACTACAATCTTTTCCAAAATCCGTGTTCATTTCTCTGTCAATTTCCCGCTCATACTTACAGTATTTACATTTTTGTGTTCCAATTTTCATACTGTAAGTTTAAATATTGTTCTCAGAAGAATTGTATTTTTCATCAATTAAAACTGTTATATCACTTCCACAGATGCAGTTTAAAGACAACTTAATAAACAGAAATGGACAGAAATTTCCGCTATGACAAGTTTCTTTTTAGGTCGTAAACTATATTTCATAATTTCTGAAATTTCGACGAGAGTCAGATTCGCCAATTGGTTGGTATATAGCATAAGAGAAATGTTCATTATAGCACAACATGCACAAGCTAAAAAGAAGTGGTTTATTTTATTTCCTCAGTCTCTTTTCCCTTGTTGTCTTTCAATATTTTCGCCCTCGACTAGGCTTGACAATAACGTGTCCAAGTTCCGACAAACTCTGGCTAGTTCAAGCGATTTAAGCATCTTATCGACAACGTCATATTGTTGTATAGTGTTGTAGTAGGACACGTGATCAGTGGTCAACTTTCCTTTGTTTGATTCTTTACTGTACATTTTATTTCTCTTATAAACAACATTTGCACATATGTAAAATCCTATTTGCATACCCCACTACAGAAACTCTATAATGCACAGTTTTTTTAGTATTTACGTTTTTAAAGATATATATATATATATATATATATATATATATATATATACTGCAAGTATTACTTGGTGTAGTTATTGTAAGTGATGAACCCTAGTGTTAATGAGGAAAATAAGATTAGAATGCAATTCAGAGAGAGAATCTCTTCAAAATTGTTAAGATATGGATATAATAAAGAAAACAAATATAAACATTAATGGGAATATAATGGAAGACCTTATCAGTTTTATTTTATCGCTCTCTCTTAGAATTCATCTGAATGTGAATGTGACTTCCATCAGAAACCCTCGATAAGAAGTCACATAACTAAGCTTGTATTCCGAATACAGATGTTTAAAGCTCGTAGTAAAATTAAACCAGACATAAAAAAAGAAATATGAAATAAATATTGGAAAAGAAAACACAATAGTTATTATTAGAACACTATCAGAGAGAGAGCCAATGAAATGTTGAAGAATGAATATATTTGTTTCAAAGATAAAGCAACATATCAAAAAGGTTAGTGTATAGCACATTGATTTATTCGAACTGCTATGAAAGCATTTTTTGGGAGAAAGCCGTTTAGAATAATCTTGCATATATACTAGGATCAAACCGCTCTGTCCGAATAGGAAATGATTTGAGAAAATAGAAAAGGCGTAAAGCAATGGTAAATTTTCTCAACTGATTTATTTAACATACACAGTGAGGTGATCTTAAGAAATAAAAAAGGATTAGAATAATTATCTTAAGAACATCAGATACAGAGATTCCACCGTATTGAGAGCAGAGAGTGGAAAAAGAAACAGGGGTTCATATACAAGAAATGCAAAGCAGGAAGAAAAGACTAACTACCAAGTGAAAAAAAAAACACTATGTATGGCTGTCCTCAAGAGGAAGAGCTCCAGATACGAGATAAAATTCGGTCAAGTTCAGAAATGAAACTATATTGGAAAACAGAAATCTGTAATCTCATTGAAATAGTAAATTATGACTTCCAAAAACTATATGTGTTAAGTCATTACTGTCTCATGTAGTGACCCAGGCTAGAAAGCACAAAACAGAAAACAAAAGATAACAATAATAATAATAATAATAATAATAATAATAATAATAATAATTCCAGCAAACTAATTGAAGGGATCCCTGGAAGCCGATACCTTAAAGAAATACAAAAAATACTTCTCCCGAGTGCAGCCCACACCTTACGAAGGGCTTTGTCTTTGTGTGCAATTTATTTTTCTTTTTTTGCCATTTCTAACCTTAGGTCCTTGGGCGGGACCCGGAAAGAAATGAGTAAACATCAGAAATCGAAGGTAATAAAATAAAGATAATAATAATAATAATAATGATAATAATAATAATAATTCTATTATTACCTAGGCGTCGGCGAAGGATATGTAATACAGCATACCCAGTTGAAGGTTGATGTTGATCATCTATATGTTCCCCTATAGGAAGGAGACAAAGGAATAGTTAGACTAGAAATGTTTTCAAAGATATTTGGAAATTACGAAAGATTAGATGATGATCTGTCAAAGAACATGAAAGAACTAAGAAATTTTATTCAGTAATAAAGAAGCCAATAAATTCAAATGGGAAATTCAAGTGGGTGAACAAGTGCAAGCAAACCATAATAAAATTACTCCAGTGACAAAGAACCTAAATAGAAAGCAAAAGCAAATACAATATACCAAATGCAGAAACGATGGAAAAAGTTAAGCCCCTTCATGCCAGTGACAAAGTAGCTGATGTAGACAAAACCTTTAACTATCAGTGGTTATGTAGTGCAGAGTTAAAAAAAAGGAAACCGAAGGTTATATTTTTACTTGACATAACCAATGCTTACGAACTAGAATTACCAAGCACATATACTGAAAAATTGTGTTGACCCTAAATGCAGATTCTGTGATAAATATTCAGAAACAATTGATCATCTTGTATCAGGTTGTACAGTGTTAGTACCAACTGTATATAAAAGCAATATTTGTACTGTAAACTATATCACTTTTACGAGAATGGAACTGCAAGAAAATTTTTATGAAAATCACCAAGACACGGTTATAGATATAGAAATTACAACAATGTTATGGGTCTTTACAATACACACAGACATAACAATCAATTCGAATAGCCCAGACATCGTCATCAAACTCCAGAAGAACAGAATTTGCGTTCTTATTAACATGGAATTTCCTGCAGATTGTAATGTATCTTTGAAGATCTTCCAAAAAGTGTCAAATTACAAGGATCTTGAAATAAAAATTTAAACAATGTTACACACGCGAACATTAATAATTCCAGTTGTAGTTGGAGCTCTCGAATTGACTGGAAAAGCTTCCGGGAGAATTAATGAAATGATTTCTGATACGCCATGATGGACATTTAGAATCAGAGGAAAATGACCTGCTATTGTTATCTGAGAAAATATTGAAATAATAATAATAATAATAATAATAATAATAATAATAATAATAATAATATCCGTTCTTCCTACTAAGAATCAACTGAATTTGAATATAGGGATCGTAAGGGAAATAAACAATGAAATTGGAAGTTACACCAACATTAAACCTTCCTCTTTCAGAATAATTGTGTGAACATAAGCCACTAGCAGTGCTAGAAGATTAAAATGTTACATTCCTTCGAATTTCATTAGACCTACTGACCGCAATATACCAGCAAATAGAACATATATAATTAGTTTTTAAAAAGCGTAACCGCTTTAACACAGATATTGCCACCATTTTCGATATAAACATGTCAGCAAAAACTAAATTTACTAACTTATAAAGCAAGAATTGCAAGACTTTTCCTAACCACTATAATAATAATAATAAAAGTACTAGGAACGATAAAAAAATAAAATTGCTGATATTAAAAGAATCCCAGGAAAAAACTCTCTTAGATATAAATGGTGATATTTATGGACACGACTCACACAGTCAGTAAAATTCATCTCAATATAACGTTCGCTTTCTAAAAATATCCCACTCTACATCATTGTTAAAAAGAACTTACTCAAATAGAAAAACAAAATAATAATAATTATAATAATAATAATAATAATAATAATAATAATAATAATGCAGATTCTGTGATAAATATCCAGAAACGATTGATCATCTTGTATCAGGTTGTACGGTGTTGGCACCCACTGAATATAAAACCCGACATGACAGAGTGGGCCAATATCTGCACTGGAATATCTGCAACTTCTACGGGAAGAAAACTGAAAGAAACTGGTATGAACACCACCCAGACCCGGTTACGGAGATAGGACCTGTTACAATTCTATGGGATTACACAATACACACTGGCAAAACAATCAAGGCAAACCGGCCAGATATTGTTATTAAAGACCACAAACAAAAACGGTGCCTCCTTATTGATATGGCAGTCTCTGCTGACTGCAATGTATCATTGAAGATATTCAAAAGTTGTCAAAGACAAGGACCTTGAAATAGAAATCTGAAAATGTGGCTTATGGAACATCAACAATCCCTGTTGTAGTTGGAGCCCTAGGACTGGTTGGAAAAGATTCCAGTACACTAATTGAAGGGATCCCTGAAGTCCATGCCTCAAGGAGATACAAAAATTGTTCTGACAAGTACAGCCCACACATTACGAAGGGCTTTATCTATGTAATTTTTGTCAGTGGAAAGTGTCATGACGCTATTTTAACCTTAGAGTCCAAGGGAATGTGTAAACGCCAGAAATCAAAGAAAATAATAATAATAATAATAATAATTGTTTTGTTAAAAACAGGCCACTTGTATTGTGATTTACAAAATATGAGAATACTTTTGTTTAATATCTCACAATGTTTCCAGAAAAAAAAGTCAAAATTTTCATATCTATCTCAAAGATATGTCCAAATCAAAACATACAATACATATTGTTCTCGACAAGACAGGGAACTAAACCTCATAACTTTTAAGTTTTACCTGAATATATTTATAAATTAATTAATTATAACAGTATTTTAAATATCTTTATATGATCAATTTTTATTTTAATTTTAAAATCATATCAAAACGTTAAGTGAGAATAAATAAGTTAGAGTGGGATAATTTTTTTTTAGGAAGAGAACATTATATTGAGATAAATTTTACTGAGTTTTGACCAAAAATTATAAAAAAACTCATATCACATAAAATAGTAAAACTTATTACTGGCAAATCTAGTATTAGTTAAATAAACAGAATAATTTTTTTCTTATTTTCTTCAAATTTTTACTAATGAGTCAATTCAAGTCAAGAAAAACAAAATTGTTTGGTAGCAGATTATATAATAAATGAAAAATAAAACACAATAGAGTCCCTGAGTAGTCGAGAAACCGAAAATGCGAATTATCGTAGGGAGATAGATATAAGGATTTCTTAACGACGAATAACAGTACAAAATACCGATAGAAGCCGCCAGACGTCGATAAATTATGCAAATTCTGAATTACAAATAATTAACTCTAAAATGCTTGATAAAAGCAAACTCCCCTGACTAGATGAAGATTTGACATTTGACTTTCATTCGATCATACATCAAAACGAAAATCGTTATAACATAGAATAATAAATTTCAACGGTGCAAAGACATAGAAAACAGGAATTCATATAATCAGAAAAAAAAATCACAAGTTTGGCGGATTAGAAATCGCCAAAAATTTGGAATTGCACAAAGGGCGAGAATATTTTCTTAAATAATTAGTAAAATATGGAAAATATTTTGAACATCGAATTCCAAACAAATTACGATATCAAACCCATCAATAAGTTGTGTTGGATATTGAATATCCAAGGATTGAACGTAAAAAAGTGGATACAGTCCAGAGGCTTTCCTGCCTGCTTGCAATAATGGATAAATCGATGGTGAATATAAGTTGCATATCGTTAATTCTTAATCAGAACACATAGAATATTAATGACCCAAATAGCATGAAACCACCATGCTACGTACACGAAATCGACTCATCTTAATTCCTCTCATATTTTATTGAGTAAGTGGAAGTTTCATTCAAATATCTTCTCAGAACTTTTGCAAAGTTGAACAGACTTCTGAGAGAATGCTTCCGCGATCACAACTATATTAACCTCAACAAGTCTAGCGTGAACCGTTATTCATTCTAAATATCCTTATAATACGAAACTCTTACTTCCTTTCCCTCCATTTTAACGACCTGAAATAATACCCTTGTGTCGCTCTTGTGACTTTTATTATTTATTATTTTTAATAATAATAATAATAATAATAATAATAATAAAATATGCAGAAATAATTATGAAAAGTGCTGTCTGTTTTGTATGCAACAAGTAACAGATAAAACGGATGGAATCTGCATGCTGAAAAAAGATAATTCGATGAACATATGCAATAGGGTGTGCGGACAACTGGGATAAAAGTTGGTTGATATATGTCGATTCTTCGTCGGAATCATTGTTTCATGACAAACTTCAAACGAGTTTACCATTTTATACGTCTGCAGATAAAATGAAAACGTTATAATTTTAAACCGCATTGTATACTTTTATTTATTTATTTTAACGAAACCACTGTGAAGTTACCGTTGCATATGTTTATGGAAAACTGAATTGACGATCTGAACTGAAAATCTCGCTGGGTTAATATAGGTTTCTTTTGCAGTAATTCACATTGTAGGGGGTGGATATTAAAATGTCCTAAAATATTTTGAAAATGGTTTGAAATACGTTATATATTCTACCATTTGCAAGACTTGTACGTCACACAGATTTCAAATGAGGCAATTAACACATTTGATTTAGAAAATTGAGGAAATTCAAAATGTGAAAGAAAATCAGAGAAAAATGAATTTGATTTTCTGGTTGGAAATGGCATCCTTCCAATGTAGCAATTATTAAATCTCAATCATGCCAAATCTAAATTTCTGTATGGGCTGATCATTATCACGTGTTTACGGACATTTCATCATTTGTGGAAAAGTTACTTGCTAAAATTAGTTAGAAAATTACTTTATTTCTCAGTTCCCAGAATATATTTCCAAAGAAAGTAATAACTGAATATTAATCTCGGGCCATCTTAAGTAGAAAATGGCATCGATTAGTTGTACTGTTGATATGAGCATCAGGGTTCCAGTCTAGATCTGTTTTGTTTAGGGAACAGTTATTGATTTAAGTAATTGCATTGTCGAAGAATCACTTCTGATAAAATCTGAAATAAAAAAATAATACTAATGGATGTATGTCTTTAAAAAATATGAAGAATCTTTTTTTTTTGCATTTTAGGTCATAATATTCTTTAATATTTTAAAGATTTTTTTATTAAATTAATATATGCAAATTATAACTTCCAATTGTAATTATTTGGGAACAACAATGCCGATATATCAATATTTTGGAAAAAAAAACGCAATCAGTGTCATTTTTCTATCATTTGAAAACAATAAAGTTAACTCCTGCTGTTGTATCTATTTGAAATCGGGAAGAAATTCGGACAGTTTATTTCTGAAAGCCATAAGATTATTTCAAATAACACATTTCGATTTATTTACTGAGTTATTTTCTTTTTGATTACTACCCTAACAATATATCATCAAATAACTGAACAAGCCTCAAAAACAAATGGTGCAAATTAAAATTAATTTAGAATATTTTGTTTTCCGAGAGAACATATCATCTATTGTTACTTCTGAGTACTGCTCTTTTCACAATATTCTGGCTGATTTTTGTAATACTGCAGTCTGGAGAGCATCGGCTTCCTTTATAATCTTCCCCTCTACCAGCGCGTTCTCCTTATATGCAAGCTATTTGGCACTGGGATCTGGATGACACCAGCCATATTGGAATTATGTCACTCGCTAAGAACGATTTTATATGTTATTTTTTTGTGTCCGAAATGCAAATTACAGCAATTATACTAATGGTTATTGTTCTGTTATACTGTACTTATTCTTCATACAATAAAATAATCATGTACCTCCTAACCGTATTCTTTATTTTCTATCCATGTTTACGCGATTTTATATTTTTAAACATAGCCTTTTAAGAACAACAAAATAATTTATTTACTCTGTCTATAAGTACCATATCTGGTCATATTTCTATAATGATGTAGTTTGTTTTTATCGTAATTGCATTCTCTGTTATCCTTCTGTATCTAATTTTAAAGATAATGACTGATTTGTGTGCATTCCATGTCTCTACACGTTTCACTCTGAATTAATAATAATAATAATAATAATAATAATAATAATAATAATAATAGTAAGATAGCAGTAGTATTATTGATGTTCCTGATTTGGTGTATTTTTCTTAATTTTGTAAATATTGTTGTAAGTATTTATTATTGTTTTTTATGCTTTTTTTGTTTTTTTATTTTTTGTTGTTTTGGTATATTTTTTTGAATTTTGTTAATATTGTTGTGACTATTTATTATTGTTTTTTATTCTTTTCTTGATATAATTTGTAAATGTTTTATATTTAAAAGTGAAATCTACTTTAGAAGCAACTGTATTAAATTGGAAATCCTATCCAAGCAAAGAATTCAATTAAGCAAATTTAATTTTTCCACATTATTTGAATTTATGGCTAATTACTTCAATCGCAGAATTTGCCGATAGAGAGCATTTAAACAATAAAAGGAGTTCCGTATTTAAAATCTCTGACAATTATTTGTTTTTTGTGACAAGGACAGCTGTCATACGTCCGATTAGGATGATTGCAGGCGGAGAAGCTGAAATCCTGGAAATACAGTTAAGGCTTGAAGTTATATTTAGGAATTAAAATTTAAATATAACATTTTTATGTATTACTTTAGAATGTTTTCATTTATAACTTTACATGAAATAACAGGAATAGAGTGTTTTCTTTCGTTAAAACTAAATAATACGTATAATTTCTTCCTTCAAAGGAAAAACACGTCATTTAATTTGGAATAATTGAATAGAAAATATTTGTAATTATTCTTCATAGATTAATCTTTCTTTCAGTTACATTAAAGACATTTGAAAACTGGATATGCTTTTTCTTTAAATTCATAAATTTCAATTTATTAAATTCTTTATGATAGTATTTTGAATTCTTTGTATTTTTTAAGGTTGTATGTCATGCTATAGCTATAAAGTGTTAAATGGATTAGAATTACATAATTACTATCAAATTAAATCATTATCAAATCAAAAAATAACACTTCTGAAATGCATTTATATTTACTCTTTTTGCATATATGTTAAGATCAATTTTCTGTTTAGGGTCATCATTTTAAACCATTAAACAAATTAATGGGTTTTTCATTTCATTACTTTTGAAAAAGAATTCATCGATTTATGACATAGGATCATAGGCTTACAAAAAGCCATAACACTCATATATATGTGTGTGATTGTGTATGTGTGTCTGTGTGTGTTATTTATTTAGGATACTGTGCCAAAATCATGTTAAAATCGCTACACAATTGCGATCGTGTTTCCACGCATATCAAAGCGTCTCCTCAGGCGATTTGAAATTACTGTTGAGTGAACGATTAATTTAATTTCAAAAGCAAAATACCTCCGCTTTTCTCTATGAAAAATAGAATTGAGAGCTTCACATTTATCGACCAATCGGTGAGCTAAGTTAAACACAGACTAAGCGAAAAAAAAGTCTAGAAATGGATCATGACAAGAAGTGGCCTGCAAACATATCGCAGACATTAGATTAAAACTGATACAGATGGTTACTTTAGTTAGTAAAATTTATACAGATCAGACAATTAACATTCACTAGAAATAAAAGCGGAAGGTTTGGCAGGTAATATAACCTAATACTAAATAGTTATATGCTTGGTGTGTTTCCTACATAAAGATTTTGTACTTGATAAATAAGAGGCCTCTTTAAGAAACTAGTAAATAATTTAAGCGTATAGAATTATTTGGCAAATTAATATTCAACTGTTAAGTAAAGAGAATTCATACAAGATTTTAATAATAATAACCAATCAATGCAAGATGTTAAAAATAGTAACTAAATAAAATTACATCTATATATGATGTTAATAATACCAACAGGAGATTAATAGTGAATTATAAAATATCTAATTTAATATTGCAAATAGCAAAAGATAATCCGTATCATGTGCATCACATTAAATTTAAAATTGCCTTGATTGCATTTGTAGTTATGATACGATACAAAGTGTTTTCTGTGGTCGCATAATTTGATGTTGTTTTTGTGAAGGGCAAAACAGATAGACTACTCACGCATGAACACAGGAAGAATGTGTGTATGTGTGTGTTTTTATTTAATGTACTTAAAAATTGTTTTCGTACCTGCATTTTGAGATAAGTTCTGACCGTGTATTTAGTAATTTGTATTGGTCAGGAAAAGAGAATATAGTTATTTTCTTGTCCGGACTGAGTTTAGTTCCTGGATATATTTAGTAGAAGCGGTTTTCATTATTTTCCATGATATTTTTAGTGTAATTTGTTTCTCCTTTCTAATTCCCATACATGTTTAGATATCTTTGTGCACGTCCTGTATTTGCTATTAGTTGTAAGTGTAGAGTCACTCTGTTTCCAGGATTCATCAGTTAATCGTTTATATATTTTTTGTTCGTTATCTATATTATATTACTTAGCAAACAACTGAAGAGACATTGATTTTTTACTCTGCAGTCACAGGAGGGTGCAGTGTGTACGGTTGGATTGTTCGGTATTTTACCGCTGTGATATTTAAAAATATTTTTGTCATGTTCTTGGTGCAACTGTAGATGAATCGCACCCTGTTTCCACTGAATACCTTGTGAAGAGGTTTATATGAGGGATGTCTTTGTGAATGGGTGCAATGAATGTATTTCCTAAGGTTGTTCCTAAACTTGGGTACAGTGGTTTAAACCATATGATATTTCTGTGCCTTTTCGCTTTTTTGTTGTGTCTGTGTGGTGTGTCTGTAATCTTTTTATGGCTTCGTTGAAGATGATTTCTTTGTAAAAAATATCCGATAATCTGCGCTTCATTATATATATATATATATATATATATATATATATATATATATATATATATAAACAATCACTTGAAAACTACAAAATTACATTTTAAAACTAAAAGGTGTAGAATCTTATGAAACTTTCGGCCAACCCTTCAACAGAGAAAATTCGTTGGCGAAACTATTCTTTAATTTTTATCAAGAAATACAACGAAATAGACTTGAAAGGACTAAATGTGAGAACAAATCTGGCGCATGATTATAATGTAAAATCGTCTTATAATCAAAGTTAGAAAATCCATTCAATTTGTAAAATTCAAAACGAGTAAAATCGATAACCCTAAAAAAAATTACTGGAATACTTGAAGAGAAAAAATAATAGTAGCAAAGATATCCTTTTGTTGACAAAGAGTTGAATCTCAAATAAATGCTGAGAACGTACACTATACAAATAGCAAACCTGCTCTCTCGATATTGACTAGAACGCACAAGATTTACAACAAAGTGTTGGTCAGTGGCAGAAATTGATTGTGTCACCCATGTTTAAGTTTGCAACACACCCCATCTTATATAAACTTGACATGCGGATTGGTTATTGTATTAAGGCTTAAAGTTGTTTGACCCACATAATCGACATTTAAAATGGTACACCACAGTTATTCGAGAAAGGATGAACCATATCTTTCTGAAAAGAAGGAATATCCTTTCTGGTAGAAAAAAAACAACAACAAAAAACAACCCACAATTTAGTGGTCCAATATCACTAAGAGATGCATGAAATATGGTAAACCTTTGGTTGACAATGTAGTACAATCCAAGGGAATTTAAAGTAAATAGGACATTTGCCAGGACCATACCTAGGAGAATTATATGTAGATATTTTGTGTAGATATTTTAAGCAAAACATCAAGCATAAGGAAATCCTCAGGTTAACTAATATCCGGTAGTCCATGATTTATCTTAAAAAAAAACAAAAACAAAAAAAAACTTCTCTTCCAAACATAGAGAGGATCACATCATTAAATCACACTGTACAAGAATATTAGTCATGTTCATCTTTTTAATTCTTTGTACAAATTATCTCAATCTGTGTACAAACCCGAAAATGTTGGTTCATGGTACACACTTGTAAGAATCATGTTATTGGGCCTATCAAAATCAACGTACAGAATATTCACCATTTTTAGTATTCAGATATTTACATCAGTTCTATTTATGATAATTATATATATATATATATATTAAAAAAGAAAATGTTGGTTGTAATGTGGATTTATTGAGAAAAAATATTATACTTTGTTTTACATAATTTCACGACACGTGTTTCTGGTCTGGTCTCAAACCGTCTTCAGGTGAAAGTGAGATTTTTACATATTATTAAAAAATAATTAATTTTCTTCATGTTCAATGTGGAATATTCTCGATATGAGACATTCTGTTTGTGTGTTGGCAATCCGAATTTTTTTAGAATTGTCAATGAAGAGTTAATTAAGGTTTGTCCAGCGAGTAGTTATCGGCATTTAATCTTTTAATGTTTTAGTGATCTCTATGTGCTCTTGGATCTGTTCTATTTTGGCGTGTTCCTGTCAGCAGCGTGTATATAATATTCACATACGCACACTGACTTTTGGTGGATAGTGTGTATGTTATGTGTGTGTATGTATAAGTACAAATAAGTTTACAGAATGTCTCATATCGAGAATATTCCATTGAACATGAAGAAAATTCTATTTTTAAAAAATTCCACTTTCACCTGAAGACGGTTGCGAGACCAGACCAGAAACACGTAAAATTATATAATATTTTTTCTCATATATATATATATATATATATATATATATATTTCTTTTTATATATATATATATATATATATATATATATATGTATATATATGTATGTATGTATGTATGTATGTATGTATGTATGTCCCCTGACCTCGGCATATAAACGCTTTTGAAAGGTAAACGCATGTCAATAACACGCTCGAACATGACATTTGCATTGACTGTTAAAACTTGTAATACTTCTAAATGACATACTGTTATCCGAATTTCGAAGGTGGATATCAATTTTAATTTGATCTTTGATTTGTAACGTGTTTATCCCATAAATTTCATATATAGGTGTCTATGATTGTATTTGTATATAGGGGGTGTATTTACATATCCATATGCCATATCTTTCATTGAGCAATGAAAAAAAACATTCCGTTTGAAGAACTGTCCAAATGCACGAGGCGATGCGGAGGCCTAAAATGACGATTCAAGGATCAGTTGAAGACTTCCATGACATAGGCCAGAATCAACCCTGAGACCACAAATAGTCCTTCCTCTGGTATTGCTATCCATTGGATTGAGCCCTTCTAGTGCAATTCTCAACACGAAGAGGATCTCCGCCGGGCTCCCTGCAGGGCCTGGCTTTCTCAACCACGTTCATCGCCCTCACCCCTCTGTGAATCCCTCTCACGTGTCTTCATGAGTATACTGAGCCTACACAGCCATCCTGACACTGCCACCAGGGAGAGAAAAGGAATGAGGACATAGGATAACGATCAAACATCCGGATGCGAGCAGTTGCCGAAGCACATCATTTACTATCAGTTTGCTTAGATGTGGCCCAAGGCCTCAAGTCTTGAGTACACATTTAGAATAAAACTTATTCTTGAGTAATAATTGATATCGCACAAATGGAAATATTCGAAAGCCCTAGAGTACATATATACATATATATATATATATATATATATATATATATATATATATATATATATATAAATATTTATGATTAAAAATGTTTTCCCTATGTTGAACATCTCACTCACTTGCCACCCACCACCTATCAAAATTTTGAAATCTGAGTTTAATTTCACATTGTTTCGCACTAGAGAAATCGAACAGGGAACGGATTTTTTTTCTAATAATTCCACCTACAAGCGGATTCTACTCACCGCAAAGAAATATTAATCTTTCATAGTTTTCACCGTCATTCTGTTTATTTCTCGCGCCCTCTGATGAAGAATACATTCGGGTTCGAAAATTCCGAACTTGAAACCTCAATCTCCCTGCTTCATTTTTGTCACATGGTTAATATTAATAAATGTTTTTTGTATTGATTTCATCAGTACCATTTCGTTTAATTTTATTTTCTTGACCAAATTATCTACTCTACTTTAGAAATATTTGTACATATATTCATTTGTATAGTTGTGCGTGTTCTGCTTTTTGGGTGCCATCGTATTTACAAATTGATGGAACGCTTTTTTTTAGTAGTTATTACTTGTTAACTTTCGTCTTTTAGGCTGACGATGATTGGCATATTATCCGTTCCATTGAGGTTCATCTTTTAATGAAAGTGTCAAGGTGAAGCGTTGATTTGTCAGGTTTCCGTTCGAAGACGACATTAAATTCATTTAAACTAGCATTAATTTCCACATTATATCAATTCTGTTAAAAATTAGAATTTTGAAAGTAAATAATCATACCTGAAAAAATAGACACAGTATTTTTATATCGTTATTCAGTTATTTCATTCAAAGTGAAATGGCTTCTTCAACATTCATTACAAATAGTTTCCGATATATGAAATAAAATATAAACTTTATACGAGTGGTATAAAATTGAAACCGGATACATAAATTAATATGAGCTTAAATATTAAGTAAACGCACAATGCATTTTGCAGGAAATTTTTGATAAACAAAACAAGAACTTGTAAGTAATAAAATGCTCCGGAAACGTAGCCATGGTGCACGACGGACTGGTCACCCTGCAATCGCCTAAATTGACCAACTATGTAATAACACTGAATGCTACATTAATAACCGTCCTACCTTGATGGAAGACAGCAATGCTTGGCATGATAGATTCATGAAAGTCCGAGCAAGAGCGACCGAATTATAAAATTAATATCTGCTCATTTACCGTGTTCTGTCCATATTTCTTAGGGTATTTGAAGGTGATGATATTTGAAAGACATACCATTGACGAATTAGAATATGATATTTAAGGAACATAAAGGAGAGAGAACATATTTACCGAGTTTTTCGTTTTAACCTTATTGATTAAGAGTATTATATAGAAATTCATTTAAATATTAATTGAATGTGAATAATGTGAGTCTAATATGAGAGGGAAGAAAGAAAAGCGAGAGAGAAATTTTGTGGATTTACTCCGTTTCTGAATATTATAATAAATTCGAAATCCTGACGATATTCAATGATATCACCCTTTTTCTCACACTTCATATATATTACGAAAAAATGAATATAATATTGACACCTGATTTTTTATATTTTCCAAAATTACAACAAAATATCTTGAAATACTAAAGATCACATTTATTAAGTAAAAACAAAACTGGCTCTAACCACGGCTTCCAGACAGCTTTGGAATCTCCTGAAAATCTTCTGGAGGTTTTCCATTTTTTACTTGGGGAATGCTGCCCCACAAATAATAAGGAAGGGGTTTGCAGTCTGTTGAGTTAGCGGGTAAGGTATAAGGGTTGATGTGGTCTGACAGCCATGACGGGTTTCATCTTCTGATGTGACATAGCCAGATATAGGGGCTTCCAGTAGCCACCACCTTGTCCCAGGACAGAACTATCGACATAAGGCACTTGATGTAAACCTCCGTAATGAGTCCTCGGACATCACTCACAAGTTGTTTTCTTAGGAGAACAGTCAGAGTGAGTTTTCCAAGCTGTCGTGATTTTGAGTCATCCAGCTCGATCCGAATGTTCTGGACTGTCCATATTTTGACTCGTAAACACCCTGAAAATCGTGTCATATTGCCCTGTTTCTCAGATACGGTAACCACCTGAACCAAATATACAATTCAGTCGACAAAAACAAAAAAAAAAAACAAAACAGAAAAAAAAACGCATGCGCGAATATCAAAATATAAAATGTCGAAAATTTTACTCATAGCAACACTCATAACTAACTAATTATATATATATATATATATATATATATTTATATCTTTTACATCTCTTTTCTCTTTACTTCAATTTTTTCTTTTTCCCTTTTTTCTCCTTTTCCATTCCCCATATCATTTCCGTTGAGTTGACCGATCAATGTCTGATCCTTACCCCTCCTACCTCACATTAAGTATTATAATAAAAAAATATAAAAATAAATTTGAAAACTCTCCCTCCCTTCTCTAAACTCGACCATGTTTGTCATACCATTCTACACCACTATCTCTTTCAAATTATATAAGCAATTATCCACGTCAAAAGTGTAAATTTTAATTTCATTTTTCGATTCACCGTTTGAAATGATGTCTGAAGATCCAGGAAAAAAATAAATGTCTCTGGTGAAATAAATTATTACAGTGAAGCCTTAAAGTGGTCTGTTTTTCTTTAAATTAAATTCGCTCTGAATTAACACTGAGCTCTCAGGATGTCATCCTCCTTGGAAGTATCAATACGATTACCAAGATTTGTGTTATTTATATATATATATATATATATATATATATATATATATATATATATATATATATATATATATATGATAAGATAAAGAAGAAATGGAAAACGCTTATGAATCTAACCTGTCTGATATTTTATTTAAATCCTATCAGATAATGAGATATGGTGAAAACACACATTACGTAATAGAGATTATCGATTTTTCTGTTAGGCGTGTAATCCGTCAAGTTCTTGGAACTTTCAAGGGACGCGAGTTAAGCTCTCTCTTCCCTGGAGGAACACAGTACGATGGCTCGCTTTCTCTGATTGGAAGGGGCTGAAATTCACCGGATTTTTTAACACCTTACAGCAAGAGGGCACAAACACGTAGATGTGTGCATGAGTGCTTAGATTTTAAATCTGGTTGGTTAGGCTTGACGCACGAAGAATGAGCAGTAAGCCCGTAAACAACCACAAATGTCAAGTAGATTCAAACATTTGAGAGACAGTAATGTCAGCTCGATAGGTTACATCGATGAAGTATCATGTTCTCTGCAGATTCGGACCCCTTTACTTTGTTCCTTATATTGTCAGCGGCGCGGCCATGTTTACATTGTAACAGCAGCAAGCACACTGATGTTGATCAAGCTCAATCTTCAAGGAGGTAACCACAATAGTACCAAGTATCAGCACGCATGAACAGATGGTAGTGACACAAACCTACAGATAAGTTATGACAAAAGAACCGACATTTTATTTTACTTATCCTCTTAGATAACAGCTGACATTAAATTGAATACATTTCGATTGAAATGAGCGAGGAAACATCTTTTTGAGAGTTTTTTACATAAAGTTTCAATTTTGAAGAAAGACATTGCCTTGAAATT
Source organism: Acanthosepion pharaonis (assembly GCA_903632075.3). Classification (NCBI taxonomy): domain Eukaryota; kingdom Metazoa; phylum Mollusca; class Cephalopoda; order Sepiida; family Sepiidae; genus Acanthosepion; species Acanthosepion pharaonis. The sequence goes on along the minus strand of CAHIKZ030000125.1, from coordinate 1,933,600 downwards.
AATCTTTGAAAAAACAATATAAAGGTAATGAAAATATGTTGACCCTTCTGTGAGCGTGTCATGTGATTGTTTGAACTGGTAGATGTCAGGAATGTAGCTCATCTGAACATGTACCACGGAAATAGACATCAAGTAAGGAGAGGATAACAAAGTTTCGGGAAAGGAGTTGCAAGGTGAACATAATTTATCACCAGCCAGGTCGCGTAATCGCTTTCTTTATCAAGTCTGGACAATATAGATTTAAAAGAAAGCCCATAAATTGGAAGTCATGTTCTTCGTTTTTGCTCCTCTGGCACAGGGGAACCCATTATTAATATAACCCATATTTCATTGCCCTGTCAATTTTGAGAGATTCCTTTGTGCAAAAGAATGTGTAGTCTGCAATTGTGAATTCTTGAACTGGAATAAAATGGTAGACTCTAGTTTTCGATATTGTTGGGGCGCACCCACCTTCTGACTGATAATGGACTGATCCCTCTACGATATAAGTCAAATAGAGTGAGTAGTTGTGTTGAGGATCAGGTTCAGCGACAGCAGTCGAGATCAGGTTACCATTACATACCGTTGACTGTAGACTTTTGCTATTGTTACTTACTAACCGGCGTTCCTTATTACTAATCACTCTGTTGTTAATTACCTCTTACAAATATACCAGTATTTATCCCTACAACTGTATTTGTCTTTATTCGATTACACACACGCGGGGAACACTCCTAACAACTCAACAGATATGAACATATGTTATTTGACTTTGATATTTGTACATGTGAATAGTTTGAACGTAGATCTATTATGTTAGTGTATGTTATAGGGAGATTGTGGTAGAATCTTTTCTATGGACGTTCTATTTTTGGCCCTAGTATATGTGTTATATCTGTATATATATATTTATGCGGAAGTAAATAACCGAAGTAAATAATCTCTTGGAGCTGGATTAATCGCCGGAAAGCATAGCAGTAAGTATCTTTTTTTTTTCCTTACATCATCGATTGACTCTACTGGAATATACAGCCCGATCCAGATCCCAACCAAAAATAGCAATATGCAACATCTGACAGGATAGCCTCCTTCCAAGTTACGCTAAGTTTTGGATCAGGTGGATAGCACCAGCCCAGAGAAATTTTTACCTCCAACACCTTTCATGAAAAATGAAACAGAAAAATGAACAAGAATAACACCCCAAGTAAAATCATGCCGTTTACCATGGAATCAAAGCAACATAACGTTTTAGGGAAGCATTTTCCTTTGAAATCTGTACCCTTAGAAAAAGCACTTAGAAAAGGGCTATCTGAGTAGAATTTAATTTTAAAGTAGAATACGGGGCAAATGGGGATGCTTCGATCCTGAATAAGTGGCATGACGAGCGCTAGCTGTAAATATCCGAACTTGTGGAACTATGGAACGTCACTCATCTTTACATTAGGCATGGACTTAGATTTGTGAAGTCTTGTCTATGGAAAAGGGGTCGTCTGTTTCAAATACTACTAATTTGTCTATTATTTCAAATACGCAGAGCTTCGTTATATCTATATCTACTATTCGATGACGATGGGACAATCAAGTGTTATCACATTTTTAATTTATTTTTACATTTATACATTCTAAAAGTGTTCATAACATCTCTGGGTAATGAAGATATATCATCTATAGAATTTCTCACAATATTCTAAAGGTACTGTTGTTACGTTATTAAATAATTGTTCTTATTTCATATCATTTTCTTCTTTTCTGGACATAAATTGTCCAGGGGAATTCGGCTAAACTTTTAGCCATTATAAAGGATGATTTTATTTTTTACATTTAACTGAACGTAATGGTTATTTTGTACATGCAATCAAAATTAGAGGAGTTATTTTTATTTTTCAAACACGGTCAGCACATTGTGACTGTGTTCATAATTGATATTATTTAGAGCTGGCTTTTTGCCTTTTCTATAAAAATGCTTACATTATTTTTAGCCTTTTTGTACAGGTGGATGAGGCTATTATATTTGTATTGTCAACGAGTATGTTGCGGATATAGGGTGGTATGTCTCCAAGTGTATTTAGATGAGACCTAATAGATCTATGGCCAGATAGAGGTAACGTGAGTCTTTTTGTTTATGAATTTGTATTGGTCAGAAACACAGTTTCTTAATGCACATGTGAATTTGAAAATAATATCGGTACACAAATAATATCTGTAATTTTCATATTGCAGTTGAGTTATTATTGTTGACAATTGATAATTCTTCAGTTCTGCCCAATTACACACATGACGTATATATATATATATATATATATATATATATATAAGTACAGGATTGGTGTATACGGAATAAATTCCAATAAACAACAATTACTATTGTTAAAAGAGTGCTCAATACAAAGAAGAGCAAATATAAGTATTTATTGAAAATTATAACATAAACATGTTATAAAATCACTACAAAAATAGATATTTTGTTTCAATACTTTGGTGTCATATCAAGTGATGATGTTGAATGTAGAATAACGGGTTTTAAAATGGTCCATATATATATATATATATATATATATATATATATATATATATATATATATATATATATATATGTGTGTGTGTGTGTGTGTTTCTATGTGTTTCTGTATCTATTGCGAGAGATATATAAATAGAAAATTTCTACATACTGATATATGTCGTGTCTTTGAGACTACAATGAATAAATATGATCGCCTTATTGCATGAAGAATCCAGCACTTGCATGTATTTAAAATTGTGATTGCAACAATAAGAATGTATATTCCGTGCTACTTCCATAGAGCATACTTTCTGATTTCCTGAAAACAAAGAAAGGATTCGAGATTTCCATTATTCCGGTCGTATAAGTTAGGTGATCTCTTCATATACGAGAGGCTTAGCGGTCATACAGCACTGACAAAATTACTGTCTATTTTCCATCGGCGCGTTTATATGCATTTTATTGTGGTAGATCCTAGTTTCTCAAGATATACAAGAGAACTGGAAATGCATGGCGAAGAAACCAGAATGTATCTGAAAGAGTTGTACATAGAATACATGCATAATATATACAACGTCGAGAAATTTTTAAAACTACAATACCAGAAACTTGAAAACTGATGGCAATAAAATCTTAAAATTAGGAACGGGATTCACGTATATTTTAATAGATAGAATCTGAATGATTATGAAATGTGTGTTTTTTGTTGTAACTACATCGAAAAAACTCTTTCAAATTATGCAATTTTTAAGTGGCTCAGCATGATCGCTAAATATAGACTTAGGCATGCGTATCTGTTTTTGATTTTGTGCTGAATCAATTCAAATAATTCGTTTTGCATAAATTGGTGGGATAGGTTCATTCACGATCATGTTGACTCTCTCTCTCTCTCTCTCTCTCTCTCTCATTCACTCACTCACTCACTCACTCAAAAGCAATTGTCCAGATTACATAGAAGGAGTGGCTACTGCTTTGCAATGTAACTAAATATAAAATGTCGATATGGGAAGTATTTTTGTGGCTGCAAATTTCATGTTATTATTGCATATGATTTGATCAAATATCACCTTATTACAATTCATTATGAAGAGAAAAACGACGTGGTTTGAATGTTTTAGATTCAACTAATATTATTTATGTCGAATGAAGATAACTTGTGATACTTCTTTTTTGATTATTTAAATTTCTTCCTGTTTATAGAGCCATATGTACTCTATCAAGTACATATCCGCAAATTTCTTTGGAGGCGGATGGATAATTATGCATACTGATGTCCGTAAAAATTGACAGCTAGTTTTACAGTTTTTTTCCCAGTTCATACTGTCTGGGAAATTGTTAATGTAAAATGAATGGCCCATGTATTTAAAAAATAGCATTTACTTTTATTTATTTTTTTTCTAAACGGGCCATATGATTAGAGATTGGTATCATGCTTTACGTAACGTATTAGCGATAAGTGATAATGTCCACATTCCGCAACGTAACTTCCAAATATGTTTGCCTATAATTTTTTACAATATGGAAATCCCTGGTTACAGAATACGAGGCTTATGTAGATACAGTCACTTCCAAAAATATTGGAACGAAAAGGTTAATTAGTTCGTTTTTTGTTCAATAAAACATTTGCGTTTAAGATTAAAAGAAGTATGTGGGACTGAAGTTCAGAATTCAATGTTTTATATTCTAGTATTTATACTGTGTTACGCACCTTCTTAGGACATACATCCTGTTTACCTGAACCCGTGATTCATATTCATATTTTGATCTTTATATCAAATGTTTTCTACGAACGAAAAAACAAAGGAATAGGCCTTTTTGAAGTGATTGTATGTGTGGAAGAAAACTGTCTAACAGGACATGAGGAAGATAAGATTGTCGTGATTGGGGAATAATCTACTTGGGAGAAGGTGTCACGAGGTAGTTGTTCATGGAAAGATAATGTTGAACATAAATTTCTCCAACAAAAATACGAAGGAAGAAGCATTTCGAGTTAAACTTACATATCACAATAGAATACGATGGAAGGAGTTGTTCTTGTTGAACTTACATAGCACCAATATAATACGAAAGAACATGTAGTTCCAGTTGAAATTACACATCACCAATTGAATATGATGGAATATGTTGTTCGAGTCGAACATATATGCCACAATAGAATACGATGTAAGATGTTATTCGAGTTGAACTTTCATATCACAATAGAATACAATGGAAGAACTAGTTCAAGATGAACAGACGTATCACTAATGGAATACAAAGGAAGACATTGTTCGAATTTAACTTACATTTCACAATAGAATACGATGAAATATGTTATTCGAGTTGAACTTACATATTACAATATAATATGATGGAATATGTTGTTCGAGTTGAACTTACATTTTACAATAGAATACGATGGAAGACGTTGTTCGAATTGAACTTACATATCACCAATAGAATACGATGGAAGAAAATATTCAACAAGAAATTACATTTCACAATAGAATACGATGGAATAATTTGTTTGAGTTGAACTTACATATCACAATAGATTACGATATAAGAACTTGTTTGAGATGAACTTATATATCACAATAGAATACGATGTAAAATATTGTTCGAGATGAAATTACATATCAACAGTATAATACAATGAAAAAAGATGTTCGAGTTGAACTTACATATCACCAATAGTAATAGAATACGACTGAAGAATTTGTGCAATTTCAACTTATATGTCACCAATAGTATACAATAGAAGGTATTTTTCGAGTTGAAATTACATATCAGCAATATATTACGATGTAAGATGTTGTTTGAGTTGAACTTACATATCACAATAGAATACGATGGTTGCTGTTGTTCGAGTAGAAATTATAGATCGCAATGGAATAGGATGGAAGATGTTGCTCGTTTTGAATTTAGATATCACAATAGAATACGATGGAAAAAGATGTTCAATTTGAACTTACATATCACAATAGAATACAATGGAAGAATTAGTACGAGTTGAACTTACATGTCACCAATTTAATACGATGGAATATTTTGTTCGAGTAGCACTTACATATCACAATAGAATACAGTGGTAGAATTTGTTCGAGTTGAACTTACATATCACAATACATTAGGATGGAAGAATTTGTTCGTGTTGAACTTACATATCACCAATAGTTTACGATGGAAGATGTTGTTCGAGTTGAACTTTCATATCACAATAGAATACGATGGAAGATTTCCTTCTAGTTGAACTTGCATATCACAACAGAATACAAAGGAAATTAGTGTGGCTACAATGCGCGTGCCATAACGGGTGTTAGTCTAGAGTGTCAGGACTGGTGGAACCAAGGTGTGTAATTCATCTGAATGCATTCCTTGGAAATTGGGGTAGAGCAAAGAGAAGCGAACGGTGTTTCGTCTGTGAGAAAGTGTTTTAGGCTTGAAGCGTATTCGTTATACGCATGGGCGCGAAGAGTTTCTGGACGCTTTTGAAGAATTGAAAGTGGATACTGTCTGGCCCCTATCAATACATGGATGCAGTACTCCTTTCTCCGCCTGTTCTGTCACTTGTCATGGTAGAGAGTAACAGGAGGCATCAGGTACTTGCTGCAACCCTACATGGAACAGACTAATTTTTCCAGCATATTTAGCGATAGATCATTGGTACGAGATCCCCTTGAGGTCTGATCTGGACAAATGAACGAAAATGATACACGCTAACGTATAGATAGATCGATATTAAGAGACAGATATAGAAAGAATAATAAATGTACAAAAGAACATCAATAAATCTGTTAATTATTTGATTTGTTTTCACACAACTTTCTTTTAAAAATGACTCGAAGCAGTTGTTCATGGTTTTTAATGTTCTCCTTTCACGTTTATAAATTGCCATTGCTTCAAGAGAATAAGATTGAAGCGATTTTCCATTACATATTAAACGTTGTTCTAAAGAACTATGTTGTGAATATAATGAACGAGGCTCGTAAGCAATGAAGAATTTTTCCGTATACGTTGTCATGGAGAAGTACAACTTTTTTTGCTATTAAGGATTGCAAGGCGATTTTCAGCAAAATATTTATGGTTAAGTTTTTGTTACTGGACGTATAAAAATGTATTTTCTGGTTCATTGCCTTTTACTAGCTGTAAATGAATAATATTCGGGGGATCGCTCTATACGCACAACATTACTTCTCCTGCATAGAGTGCAGAGACGGAGGAATATGAAGTAAAATCCTTGTGAGTCCAATGTCTTTTGGGCTGTACAGATCGAATATTAGTGAGCTTCAAATTTATTCTTAACTGCCATCGATGATTAATAGTTAGGTTGATATATTCGTCATTGCAAAACGAACATTCATATGATTCTATTTAATATCACTAATATATATGTGATGAGTGCTGTTAACCGAATAATAGATAAGGTAAAAAAGAAAATGAAAATAAACGTATAATAAAACAGAAGGGTTGAAAGAGAAAATAAAAGAAAAACAATCGAGAAGGCAATGAAGACAGAGGAGATAGAAAAATAACATATAGATTATTATTAGGTTTGTTAACCAGGTGAACGAAAGAAAAGTTAAGAAAGGAAACGAAATAAAGAATAAATGAAATAAATAAAAAAGAAAAACGAAATATAGAAAGGAGAATTAAAAGAAAGAAAAGACGAAAGAAAGAAAGGACGAAAACATGAATATGAATAGAAGGAAGGAACAAACGAAAGGAAGGAAGAAATGAGAAAGAAGAAGGAAGCGAAAAATTAAATGTAATAGAACATAAGGTAGATAAGGAGTAAATTTAACATGATAATGTAAACCTGAAGAAAAATAAATGACATATAATGAGAAATAAAATGAAGAAAACGCTTCTTAAAGAAGGGAAATAAAGATCATTAGAGAAAATACAAAAAAGAATAAACATTTAATTAAATATAAACTATCATAAATTTAAGAAATGTAAATTAATAACAGAAATGGATAAAAACAATTAAAAAAAATATGTCTAAAACTGGATAGAAAATGACAAACGAGAGAAGAAAATAAAGAAGGAGAACGTTACCTCTAGAAATTGAGAAAGACAAAAGAGGAAGAAATAAAACATAAAATAAAGTTTACGAAAATAATGGACGAAACAAAAAAAGAAAAGTAAAACGAATTATACTAAAGGAAAATTACAATCAATGAGGAAAAAGTAGATGTAAAAAAGAAAACAAAAAAAAAAACAAGCAAACTGATGTATGGCAAATTTTCAGAACGAAGAAGTATAATTGTTTAAGCAAGTAGGAGCAGAACAGAGCTTTATTGGACACGAGGAAAAGAAAGAACAAGGTAAAAAAAATCGAATCTGAATAAAGTGTTGGCAATCACTAGTGTCAGAATCCTGAAAAATCATTGGAGCGACACATTTCTAATTCAATAGCGAAAATCAAACAATGAACATCGGCTTGGCAACATTAAAATTGGGACTCTTAGAATCAATCACTTTTATTAGATTTTGGACACGATGAATGGCGGAAGACCTACGCTACGCAAACTGCGAAACATGATTATTTAAATGTGGGTTCGGCTGGAAAATCCTAGTTCTCGAAATGAGGGATTCGCTATTACTTGGGAAACAACGAAATAATGTATTATAAGAAAATTGAACTTTTTTTGTTTGTGATTATCTAGAATATTCCCCCCTTCAGAACCTGGTTATATCTCATTTCTCATGATTGTTTCACTTCTCTAAAGCTTTTTCTATGTTGAACATTTATATTTCTCTGTCTTGCTCGTTACATGATTGTTGAGATCTTATTCTAAGTGTTAAGGCATTTATAAAAATACTAGCTAGGAAAAGAAATCAATACCGGAAGAAGAATGTGTGTGTAACAAGGAGGAATCTGGTGGAGGCATGATAGATACAATATATTTAATTCATGAGTTGGCTGCGTGATAGTTGGCGCAACAAGAAAAAAAATCATGATCATGCGTTCTCTTATTCCAGAATGTTGTTTAGTGGGGAAACAAAAAAAGTTGGAAGATTTCAATGTGAAAAACAAATCATATTGATGAAATGAATTTGTTTCAGGTTTTAAAGTATTTTCTTATTCTGATATTAAAAAAAAATGATTTTATCGCTTGTAAAAATGTTCTATTTT
>CAHIKZ030000125.1:1912500-1920000 GCA_903632075.3 Acanthosepion pharaonis | reverse complement strand
AATTAGGTTGATATTAGCCAATATAATTTCTTGGAATATTCAGGGAATGTCACAAATATTTTATGTAAATTATATTTAAACATGTTTCAACTTATTAAAATTATTGGTAGGTGTTTTAATAAGTGTCAAGTGTATTTTGCAAGCAAAGTGCAAAAAAACATTCTAAATATAATTATTTGTATTTAGGAAGCAAATGTTCTTTATAGCAAATAAAAAAGACATACAGTTTTTTGTGTCAATTAATTTTAATGATCAACTTTTCCAAGTTACGAATAATACTTCTCAGACAAGGAGGAAATTCTATCAGAAATTATGTCAGAGTTTGTTATTTCGATAGAAAACGTACAGAAAAGAAGTGTAAAGCTTTGATCATATTTCCTGTACATATCTTCCGTAATGAACTTTGGACAGTTTCTATATGTATATAATTTAAACTATAGACTACATATATTTTTATTTGATTTACGCTGTATTTCAAATTACTGAATAATTTATTTTATTTTATTAATTTATATGTTTTTTCCAGTTAATATTCGATATTCTTTAGTTCTTAACGCATTAATTTTAAACATTCCGACGATCTTAACATTTCTATATTTTATTGATTATCAGAGGTCATGATTATTTGAATGTTCTTTCCATTCTCCCATACACATCTGGAAAATACAGGACACAAGTCACCTTTTGGATTATAGTCTAGCTATACTTCGATGGAGTACTATTAATCTGATGTCAATGACATATTTTTTGCCAATGTTGGCATTATTTAGACTATTACAATGTGCATGAGCATTATCTTGCACGAATATAAGCTTTAATCTAGATAATCATATCTAAGCATATTTAATAATTACTTGAATTTATCCTGTGAGTATCGTCACAACTAAAGAAATTTATAATATTACTGTTACAAAAGATTAATTCAGCTTTTGTATTAAAATAATATTTCAATGATGTAGATACATTATAGCCTAGGAATCAAGTCCTCTGGTTTTCGTATCGCCCGGTTCACACTCTTTTCACGTATTTTGAACAGGTACCGATTTTTGTCTTTCGTCTAGGATTGAGTTTCCGGTTTTTTCTCAGATTTTCACATTCTTTTCTCCTCCAGTTAGAGCTTGATTTTTTTATGGCATTATCGACTTGCTTGAAGTGAAATGATATACAAATATATCTCATTAAACATTTCTGTTGTGAAATCTTTTTCAAATAAATCATTGTCTAACTTTCAAGTTTCTCTTTGACGTTTGCTTAAATTTGATAATTTTGCTACCCTATTCTTGGCCAATATTCTCATTACTCCTGCTCTTTTCTCTTTAACTTTGCAATATAATTTGCTGCAAAGATTTTCTTGCGATCCAGTACAGTTCTCTTGCCTATGAAATCTTAATTCATCTCTTTTTCTTATATTCTTGAAGCTATATTTTTTCTGTTTAATTTTTGAAAAGTGTTCACTATTTTTTAATTCATCTGTATTTGTCGTTTAATTGTAACTATATAAACTACGTTGTATCTTCAAGACTGTTGAAACTTGACTAATGCATGGAATAATAATGCAACACAAAATGTACTTAGAACAAAATGTATTGAAACAAGAAAGTGTACACAATATTTACATATAGTCTTTTGTATACTCCTGGTAAGGCCGTTCCTGGAGAATGTGTTGACTGAATCGCAATCGGGCAGAGTCTCTGGTTGAATCTCTTGATTCCTCCCTCTCTTCCCGGTACCAACCATATTTATATGGTCGGTACTCCACTATGCAAATTAGGTGGATCCTACCACAACAAAGACTCAATAACTTTCCGATGTATTTTTCTTCAAAACATAGTAATATGTTTTAATCATTTCATTCGAAACAAAGTAAAGACATTAGAACTCAACGCGTTCACTTTAGTTTTAGAGAATATGAGAAAAAATTTTAATGAGAAAGAGCATTACAAATACCAGGAAGATAACGATTGATTTTGTTACTAAGTATTTGAAGTTCAAGTTTGACTGGGGGCAAGAAGCCAGAAGAGAGTTCCACGGGCAAGAAGTATAGCAGAATAAACTTTTAGCATAAAATTAATCTGTATGTCTTGCCATGTAAATTTAAAATCATGGAAATTTACTGGAACCTGATACTGTGTTTAAATTTATAAGGTGTAGGAGGCCTAGAGTAGAGATTGTCACAACAATTACCATAAAAATATTAATATAAATGGCAAAGAGAAGCTACATTACGTCGGGGAGAAAAGGACTGACGCCAAAATGGCAGGACAGGATGAATAAAATTGCAGACTTTGGATTTTATAAAAAATTCGCTGAATATATATCAGGAGCACCAGAAATATTGAAAGCAAGGACAAATGATATACTTAGAAATACAGCGTGGCATGGATAAATTGTCGCCTCAATTACGCAAAAATATAAAATATAATTTTATCAGATATATTTGCCAGAATTACACGACATTATCTTGAAATACTAAAGAGTAAATTTATTGAAAAGAAATTAGCGTTGGCTTCAACTACAGCCTCCAGACGACTTTGAATTCTTCTGCATCTGTTGTGGGTATTTTCCTTGTTTATTTTGTGCATTTTGTCATAATCCTTGACTTCAGTTCTTCTTTGGATTTTGCCTTTTAGAAGAGAAGAATTCTGTCTGTGATAGTATCATGTAAGATTTCAGAGAAGAAGTTCAATTTCTCTTGATCTAAGTAAATTATGAAGTTGAAGAATTGTACAATTATAACAAATCATTCTACGATTAATAGTGATGCCATATAATCTGTACTATCTACGGCATGGTCAGATCATTGGTGTCAAATGGTTCCTCATACGGCAATACTTAAGGGAATCTAATCGCGACACTCAGCATGATTGAAAAAAGTACTGTCAAATCGCGGAAGAAGTTGGTTGTTGGTTCAATGGTAATCTAGCAGAATGGAGTAGATTGAGGCCCAGAGTTATGATGAAACTCGGTGGAAGGAATTCGAGACTGAAATCAGTGTCTGAGTTTATTATGTTCCCCGATGGAATCAACGGTCTACTATTCGTGACCAAAGTTCGCATTCAAGTTGCCAAACATCTGCTGTGGATTGGCAAGGGGAAAGATAAGTCTATCTAGGTGTACTTGTCCAAAACACGCTACACATGAATATATGGAGAGAAATGGCCTGGCCCTCAGCTGCGCAACGACATGCGACCAAACAAGATCATGGAATTGATGATGATGATGATGATGATGATGATGATGATGATGATGATGATGATGATGATGATTAACAGTCGGAGGAGGTGGAGGAAGAAGAAGGGAGCGGATTGGATTGACGTGCATTAACATATAGGTCACTTGCTTTCATAAAAAGCAAGATTGGGAGAAATTGCATAAGAATTTATTCCATGCGTCAACGCTAAATGAACATTGACGTGTCTAAATTGTGAGTTATGCATATGTTCGTGGCTTCAAGAATGGTGACACGAAAATAATTAGTGTGTATATTTATCAGCGATTTGTAGAAAGTTTTGAATCAGTCAGTAAAAGTTTTTGATACAACACAGTGGCACTGTTTGAAAAATGTCTAATTGGTGTTTGCCAATAAAAATATTTTCTCATCAAACACCGCGTTCGGGACTCAATACTTCGATCAGGGAATAATGATAACAAACTAAAATATAAAACTCTAATTTGATGCACGTGGTCATCACTGTAGAGAGATCACATTATCCATTGATGCAAATTATCATGTCATTGAGTGCTATGATTTTTTTTATGATTATTGACAGCCTAGACAGCATCAAGCCTTTGGAACTCATATGATGTTGGTATAATGAATTGTGTGTTGGTAACCATGGCACTAGTCCACAGCACAAATTGACCGCTGCAATCAAAGTGAATTGCAGGCGACTCGGCTTCAGAGAATGTGTAAAGGCTAGGATAGATGATTTTATAAATTCGATACGGAGAGCAGAAAAGAGACATTCAGAGATGATCATATTAACAACATAGCCACGTTAAAACAGCAAGACATTATACACGCCGTAGGGGATAAAGACATTTTTAGATACCGACACCTGCAGTCATATCTAATGAAGCTATCGACAGTTCGCGACCTTTCAGTGGGTGGTATGAAGAAAAAGAGGATACCAATGTCTATGTGCTGATATATATTCTTAAATTTGTAAATCTGAGAGAACAGTATAAAAAGAAAGAAAGACAGGAACCTCAAGCAAGAGCGACTGGATATTTTTTTCTCAGAAAACAATGATCGATCTCCACCACAATAAACTTTATTTACATGAACTTAGCCTCTTCTACGAACTCTGTGCACTTCCTGTACACGTATGTAAAAGTTTTTTTTTTTTTTACTGTTATGTCATGATTCCTTGCATTTTCAGCGCCACTTGTCATTATTTAAACGACAGGTAACGTGATTTTATTTTTAAAATATCACGAATGTTAAGCATTATCGTGGTTTGATTTATTTTAGCAATTGAATGAAAGAAAGTCCTTTAATTTTGCCCTTTCTGTGTTCAATATCTCTACATTCGTATGGGTGTGCAATCCGTACATTTTAAAATGCAACTCTCTCGATTGGATAACCGTAGATCCATTTTTGATACATTTCTTTATATATAAATGATACTTTCGTGACATTATAATATCTCACATCTCCAAGTAACTTATTAAAACTATATGTAATAAAACCTTAATAAAAATTGAAATACACGTGATATCACTCATACGAAATGATTCGCTCATCACAACATCAAAGTAAAAATAAAATTCGTTTATATCATTTATATCAGGTGCCATATACAACTGCATTAAGAATAACATAAATAAGTTTAAGAATATAAAGTATATATATATATATATATATATATATATATGTATATGTATATGTATATGTATATATATATATATATATATATATATATATATATATATGTGTGTGTGTGTGTGTGTGTGTGTGTGTGTGTGTGTGTGTGTGTCTTCAAGCCCTAATCAATACCGAAGTGGTTAACCAGCTTACATCCCATGATCTGCTCTCAGACAAGCAATATGGTTTCCGCTACGCCCGATCTAGAGCTGATGTGCTTACGGCCATCACTGAAACCGTCTACCAAGCCCTTCAAAATAACGGTGAGGCTCGTGTCGTGGCCCTAGACATCTCCAAAGCGTTTGATATATATATATATATATATATATATATATATATATATATATATATATATATATATATATATATAAAGGCGTAAACTTATACCGTTTTTGACTCCCATCTCTAAAATTTTAATCTCCCACCTTCACTCGTCTGTTACCCCTCTCTTTAGCTCTAACATTCGTCCCACACTCTCATACTTACACTCTCTCTAAATTTTATTTTTTTTATTTTTTATTTCCGGAGTTGTTTTTTCTGTTTTGTTTTTGAATTTGTAGGTCTGATGAATTGGATCGTATTTGCGATTCCAATGGAATAAATTATGACCATGAAATATTATTGTTTAAGCCTTTGTTTATATCTTTACTCTCTCCTGGACATTGAGTTCTACCTGGATTCTATCCTCTTGGAATTTTTTTATACAAAATATATATGTATGTGTATGCATGTATGTGTATATATATTTATATATGTTGCATATGGATGTGTATATTTACCACTAATATTATCTCTCTCTCTCTCTCTCTATATATATATATATATAGAGAGAGAGAGAGAGAAATGAGAGAGAGACATATAGATAATATTAGTGGTATATATATATATATATATATATATATATATATATATATATATATATATAAAACCGGAAACAATTCTATATAGAATAAATGTTATTTAACATCGTATTTAATCTGTTTCCACACTAAGACTAGTTGTAAAACAGGATAACTGTTTAAGGTGGGTACCCGACCGCGCACACTGGGGCTAGGAACAAAAATTGCCCCCAGACCCTGCAACTGTCGGTTGCACTGGCCTCGGTGCGATCACAGATCCCTTTCTCAGGTGTAACCAGAGGGCGCTGCCTCGGGTAGCAGTTCCCCAACTCTGGGCATTTCGCTGTATAATATTCCTCAGTTGCGATTCTGTCCTTTGAAGAGGACGCCCTTGAGTGCACTCTGCCCAAAGACAGGGACTCTACACAAGAGTGGTCTACACCCAATGCTATTTGCAAAATGAGATAAAAAGAAATCAGTTATACATATTATATGATAAATTTATCTCTTTAAAAAAAAAATGACAAACACAGGGATCTGTGTTTCAAATGTATATTTTTTCTGAAAACCAAAAAAGTACACCATTTTCCATTATTTATAATCATGCATATATATATATATATATATATATATATATATATATATATATATATTCTTACTATGTCCTAGAAATTGAGTTCTACCTAGATTCTATCCACATGGATTAATTTATGATTCATAATCATATATATATATATATATATATATATATATATATATTGCAATAAATAATAAATATAGTGGAAATCTTGTTTATATATATATATATATATATATATATATATATATATATATATATATATATATATATATATATATCATACCACATAATGCAAGGCTGTGAAAACAGTAAGATACACGGCGTTACTGAGTATGTAAAAAAATAAAAAAAATGAAATATTAGGGAGAGAGAAATAGCGAAGGCTAATCAAGGCAGTTGATAGCGTTTGTGATTGTATTGAATTGTTTTTTTTAGATCTAAGTTGGCTAAAAAGGAAGAAGACATAAAAGATTTCCACAAACGAGAAGTCTGAGACAAACTGTTGTCGTAAAACTTACTGTTACATCTAGCAAATTCTATTGTGAATTGATGAGAACTTGCCGCCAATCCAGTCTTGCGAATAAATTCATAAAATCCAGGTACCAGAGCGAAGAAAGCACTGACATGTATAATTATGACCCGACTCATAAGCGAAGTATATGGTTAAATTTGACATTTTCAACGGCATATCATTGGTTATTTAATGCCGATGTTTAATTTGCATATAAGATTTTAATAATATTATGACATATGTTATTCTGCTTTCACAATAGAATATGTGGTAGATCATACCAACTATTTTGTGTATACGTTTGTGTGGACATAGTTACTAGAGATGGTGATATGCGTGTTTTATTTTGTAGATTGTTTGAAGTTATATTTTTTAATATAATTTAATTTCATTAAGAGATTATATGACATTTCATGGATTTATATCATGGAATTGCAATACCACTTAATACTACATGCTTACAAATGTCCATGATATATTGCAAATGTTTGTTCATTATTGTCCCAAAACTTTATAAAAGGTCATAAATTTAACTAAATTCACGGCGCTTTTTGTAATTTTCAGATAGGACTCATGCGTGACACAGTTTGAAAGTCGGTGATTATGTGATGAGAGTGTTTATATGGAGTTATATTGAAACTGTTGAATGGTATACTAAGCATTTTTATAAAATTTCATTGTCAGTCATCTATGAGAAATGAGG
>CAHIKZ030000125.1:1870000-1907500 GCA_903632075.3 Acanthosepion pharaonis | reverse complement strand
ATATCGGGCAAGTAGATAGTTGGGAACTTTGTGTATTCGAGAAGGGCTGAAATAAAAATAAAAATAAACATAAGATACAAGCAAAAATAATTAATCCAAATAAATAAAGTAAATAATAATAAACAATTTAACAAATCGTCTTCGCTGAAACAACAGTTTGAACTAAAAATATAAGCCTAAATAAACAGGTAAAAATAATCAATCCAAATTAATAAATACATAAATTAAAAAGTGTCCCCCCCGCCAAAATAACACACTAGACTAAGGGAAGCAATCTAAACATTAATTATCTTCTCAGACCAAAAAAAAAGCTATTAAATAAGCGACCTAAGCATATCACCTAAAAAATATTTTGCTACGTTAATAAAACTTCAAAAAACGAAAATGATAAGTAATGCAAAATGAAAATGTAAAACAATTAAATAAATTAACCCAAGCAAATAAATAAATAAATAAGCCACTGCCGCAAAAATAACAACCAGAGTAGATTACCCACAATGCACCACTGACCATATATGGTCGGGGAATAGTTCAACATTCGCAGCCTGACGATTGCTTCAAGCATGAAACAGTCTGTCGCCTCTGACTGTTGACTTCAATGTTCACTTTTATATTTATATTTACATACGCTATATCTCCGATATTGAGGACTTTATCTCATAAATATAGCTCACCTTAAAACTATATATATATATATATATATATATATATATATATATATATATATATATATATATATACAAACTCCGTCTTCCCAATTTCACACAAAAAGCGTGGGTCAAATCGTTTACAGTCCCTTTTCAGTCTGTACCGCACGCTGGTATGTTCTCCTCAGGCCAATATTATCGTTAGCTCCCTGACAATTTGATTTGATCAATTATGGACCCTAGTTTTTTAATCGGAATCCTAACTCTCTACCGTTCTTGGTATGACGACATCCGCGTCCTGGGTAGGAGTATAAACTACATCCAGCAGCAAGCCTTCTGATGAGAACGTCTTTTTTGGAACATGGGACCACCTCTTAATTGCTGGTGCTCTCAGGATCACCATGACCCGGCCTATTAGGACCTGTTAGGGTCCCAGATATGAGTAAAAAGCTAACCCCTAAACTGAAATGAAAACACTATGAAAGTTTAAATATATGCTTTAATACCAGAAATCCTTTGTAAAAAAAAATATTATTATTTTTGAATAAACATTATTACGAGAAATACATTATTACCATTTTATATAGCATTATTACATGTTTGAAAAAAAATATTACCACCCAACATTTTTGAAAAAAAATATTTCCAGTAATAAAAATCTTGTCGGCATAAATAACATATTGAGTTTGATATCCCGTAAAACAAACCAAACCAAATTATACTTAACCCTGTATCCATTTAGTCAATTATATTTTATTCGAATTAATCTTCTCATTTTTATCACTAAACAAACAGACACATAGGTTTTATTGCATCCATAATCATTACGCACAATAATTCTATTTAGGAATAATTTTCGAAGCTTAGTATAAAACGGTAAAATACGTAATGTTGCTAAATCTCGTAAACATTGCATTAGTTTGAGCCTAAATGAATCCCACCGAAAAATGAGACAGTCCAACTGTCATACTATTCATGAATCCGTGATATCTCGCAGCAAACAGATTGAATATATTAGTCCAATATATAAAAAAAAATATAATCCACTAAGTAGCTATATCAATAAAAATAAAAGGGCCTTTGACATATTTTACTCTTAGCATTAGTGAAGAGAAATATACTTTGATAATTATTGTATGAGAAATACGAACATTTTTTGTATCCAAATAATTGTAGATTCTACTATTGTCAGATATCTAATCGAGTAGAAATGGTGTCGCACCCTGTTTGCCAATTTCGTGAATATTTCCAGTATTTTATCTGGTGTTACACTGACATTTCAATGCATTTGTAATTTAATCCGAAAAGAGAAAGTTTTCGCACGATCTGTGAGAATGTATTCATATTCCACTTCATTACACAGCAAAATAATGGCCGGTTGCGCTCTTAGTCGGTCAGCGGTGTAAAAATGCTGCTAAAGGGTAATAAAAGGATTTTACTAGGAGTACGAGCGAGTAAATTGAGATAGAGGCCAAGGGTTTAACCTGGTGCCGTAATCGAAGTGAACGAATACAGGCAAATGGCGCCAATGGTTATTTCCTAAATAGCAAACAGATCATTGATCGATAAGCCCTCCTCAAAAATGTGCTTGCGATCGGGAACATTCATCCCGATCAGAACAAGTTCAGTAATGGTCGTTCGGAAGAAAACACGTTTGGAAGCACAAATTAATACGAATGGAAACAGAGCCGCAGAAATGCTTAAATAGAATAAAAAAAATATTGAACAGGTTGTGATTATTTAAGATTTCACTGAGAAATTTATATAAATGTAATTATCAAGAGTTTTAATAACATTACTTACGAGTACAATAGTTAATAATGTCAGCTACAGCACACGCACATACACACGCGTATGCACATGCGCTGATGACATGCATATGTAAGAACGTTTAAGTAAAAAAAGTTGAACGTTAAAAATTTTACTGTATTCACAAAAATTCATTCAGTATGTACATCAGGAGACGAACTGAAAAATATATAGACGTAGATTAGTAGATATATATACCCTTATTATACTAATCAGGGATAGATATTAAAATATATCTACCGGGTGTAAGAGCCAGATTGTCCAAATCCTGTAAAAGCAAACTTGTACATTTGTTAGATTAGGTTTGAGACGTTATATCTAAGAAATGATTAAAAATATCATACTGGAATTCTCCGAGGTTTTTATAAATCTATTAGACACTACTTTGTACAATAAGAATATATAAGTATTCTCCAAGTTTAACAGAAGAATAGTGATGAATTGGATCATTAATCATAGGTAAGATCGGAATCTCAGGAGTATTAAAATAATGTCCATATATATATATATATATATATATATATATATATATATATATATATATATATATATATATATATATATATTAAGACGTTTATGTTTATACATTCTTTTTTTTTATAGATACAGATATTTAAGTAAATGCTCTGTTTATAATAAACAGTATTAAGCAACATTTACCGGCCTGTAAATGTTGATTAATACTGTTTATTATAAACAGAGCATATACTAAATATTTGTTTCTAAAAAAAAAAAAGAATGTATAAACATAATGTCTTAAAGTAATTGTTTGACTTTGTCCATTTCATGATATATATATATATATATATATATATATATATATATATATATATATATATATATATATATATATATATACATCCCAGGATCATTTTCATACTTATTCAAGATGATATTGCCATGCCTAACATTATAAGTTTCTTTCCTGAAGTAACAAGATACGTCACACTTTCACGTACGATTTTATTTTCAAATCCTTTTTCACTGCTCTTCGGACTGTGATGGGTGAAATTACTCTCTCCCGTGCCAAAGGACTTATGGATTGTGTTGGATCTTTTCTGATTGATTTCTTTAGCTCTAAGTTGAAATGATTCTTCTTCCTTTCTACTATTCATTCTTATTTTTATAATTAATCACCATTCTGTTGATCGTTCTAAAATGCATTCTGAAAGTGGAAGTCAGAGTATGAAAGTTGGTCTCATTACTGAAGGCCGAAAAGATTTTTCCTCTCATCATTTTTTATTTGGGAAGACAGTGAGGCTAACAAAAAAAAAATAACCTCTTCTTTTCTAGCTGAATAACTAAGTTTTTTTTTTCAGTGATTCTTACGACAAACGGTGTCAAAATGGCTAAACGTATTAAATGAATATCTGGAGAAATGAAATCCAATTAGTTGTGTGATTTTTTTTAGATATTAAGCATTTTGTGGGATGGACAATTACGCGGGTACAGGATTTGGACAATTTTGCTGTTACACACAGTATATGTAAAGCGTAACTTAATATGGAAATATGTTGGATCATGAATAAAATCACATTACACCTTATAAATTATTCCTTTTGCGTTACCGAAGCTAACCCCCCCCCCCCAAAAAAAAAAACAAATATTATATTCTTTTAAGCATCAAGAAATCAGAATAATGTGCTGTTCTAAAATAGGTTAACTGAATATTACATGATTTTGAAATAAGTCCTGCTTAACTATGGTTTCCCTGACGACTCGAATATTAACAGTAGGAGCATCATCTTTATTAAATTTATAGAATCCCTGGTTGCTAAATGTAAATATATATATATATATATATATATATATATATATATATATATATATATATATATATATATATATATATATATATAAAAATGGCTGAATGAGCTTGGGACAATTGACTTCATGGACAAACTTACTTTCAAAAAACAAGAAAAAGTAAGTATGATGGAAAAACTTCCCTTGTCTTTCTGATCCAACTAAACATGTTTAATATATATATATATATATATATATATATATATATATATATATATATATATATATATATATATATATATATATTATACGTATTTTACGAAATATGAAAGCTCAATATTTCAGTTACAAGTGAAGACACTATGTGATTTGACCATAATGATGAAATTTTGTGCAGAAATGTTTCGTAAGAACTAATAACATGAACAACATGTTTCCGTAAAGACCCAAGTACGAACCCGTTTTAATCTTACCGACCGGAACAAATGGAAAAAATGGAACAAATGGAACATCTGACATGGCACATACTTAAAATGGAGACACGAGATTACTGAAGTGATTGAGAATTTTATAAGTATAAATTCAATAAAATGAATATATCAAACACGGGTTAAAACGGCGTGTTGTTTAGTGTATTGCGTTTTTTGTCTGTTAGATTATATATTTGTTTTAAACAAATTAACTATTGCTCTCTATTCCGAAAGGAGACACTGAATAATTTAATGTCTTAATAAAGATACCTGAAAGCAGAAGCATACAAGACGTGATGCAACAAGACTGTTTCGAAAATTGAATTCGACACATAAAACTTAGTAGAAATATCTATTCATATGTTTTTTTCCGGAATAATCTCTTTTGTAAAAAAGTTGTTTCATTATTTTGTTTGCATAATGAATGACAGGCCGAAAGTTCAGTAATAAAACAAAACATGAATGAACTTCATAATGTTAAGTTCGATCAAAATATGCAACATTTTAATCCAGATATACATCGTAGTATTCTAAAATTGGAAAAATACCAACATAAATAAATATGCTTTGTAGATTAAATGTAATAATGATAATAATAATAATAATAATAATAATAATAATAATAATAATAATAATATCAAAACTTTGGCAGGTACATTTAGAGTGAATTAGAAAGACTATCAATTTCGTTAAGTGTAAATGAAATAAAAACGGCTGTCGTGCAATTTGAGAAATTTTGAATATATTTTCTATGACGAAAATTACTCTACATCCTATATTTGTTACTTTAAATCATTAGATTATCTGAATTAAATATTTTCTGTTTTAATTTGTTAGAAGACATCAAGAGTTTTCCGTATTTAAATTAGAAAAAAAGATGTCCTTAAGTAGGACTCAAGATAAAACTTTACAAAGATAAATAATTATTTGGAATTGGAATGAAAGTAGCGATGGCGTGTACAGGATGTGGAGTAAATAAATACTAATCACTTCAAATATATCGCGTATCAATTGCAACATACTTAGTATAGAATTAAAACAAATTTAATATAGAATCATTTGTGCTAGTTATTATTTTCAACAGCGTAAGTTGCTACAAAACCAAACTTTTACCTTAAAAGTAGATTTATGTTCTTAACTAGTCTCGTCAGATCGTGATTTAGATCGCTGTCATGTATGGCGGCTGACACGTTCAGGAATATACCGGGTGTAACAGCAAAATTGCCCAAATCCTGTAAAAGCATTATTTCCACCCCACAAAATATTTAATATCTAGGGAAAAAACTCACTAAAATAATCGAATTTTATCTTTTTTAATTTTTTTTCATATAAGACGGTTAACCATCACGACAAGATCAATCGTAAAATTCACTGAAAGGACCTTTACGTTATTCAGCTAGAAAGAGTAAAGTTCAAAAACGATTTGTGCCAGCTCCGCTGCCTTCAGGCCTTCTGAGATGGTACAAGCATTCATAATCTGACGCTCATCCTCAGACTCCATTCAAGAACCGTTAAGAGAACGATGATTAATTTTAAAATGTGGTAACAGTAGAGAGGAAAACTGGATGAGTATGTTACAACAGGAATAGGGATCATCATTTCAAATTAAAGCGATCAGTTAGAAAAATCATACTCAATCTATAAGATGTTTGCCATGTGAGAGAGGAGTTACACCTAAAATAGTCCAAAGGGCAATGAACAAAAGTTTTAGAAATGAAATCCTACGCGAAACGTGTGAAGCAACTTGTTACTCCAGGTCAGAAAGTAAAACGCATAAAGAAGGCGAAGATCATCTTGAATGGGTTGGAAAATGATCCTGAATTTATATATATATATATATATATATATATATATATATATATATATATATATATATATATATATATATATATATATCTGTGTGTGTGTCAACTAATTTCTATTTTTTATGAGCTACCAAACCTTAGCTACGATTAATTAATGATGAAAATGTGACTTTCATTTACAATCGATTTCATCACGATTTTCCGTTAAATGTTGAGAGTAATTATACATTCCTGGTGGCCAAAGTAGAGATTAATATTGTTATAAAAACCTCAGAGAATTCCAGTAAGATGTCTTTAATCATTTGTAAGGTACAATGTTTCAAATCTTAAACTAACAAATGAACAATTTTGCTTTTACACGCTGTACAGTTTTGCTGCTATACACTGTATCAATACTCTGCTGTATACAAAAGCTTTCATAAAAAGATGGATAAAAAATACTTCAAGTGAGTGGATCTTACGATCGTTAGCCAGAATCATACTTCCTTGAACCTTGTGGAGTGATGCTACAGAATCGAAAAAATATCCTGCACCAGATAACATAAATCACATTTGGCGTTTTATGCATTTCACATCAGTAACATTTGATGCCACATGTAACATGAAGAAAGAATGATAACATAATGAATATTCTGACTTTCTACACTATTCTAAACAAGAGGAATGGAAAGAAAGAAGATTCCATCAGTACTGGAAGAGGATTAACAGTTACTGGACTTGAATTTATTTAAAACAAAAATGTTTTATATATTTCAACCAACAGCAACATTATGCTCCGTCAACAGAGTGTTCTCATAACACTTTTAATTACATTAACATCACCATGGTAGGAATATTGTAAAAAATCAGATTCAAAGTATTGGTTAAATAAAACAAAGCTGATTCATAAATGTCCCGAAATAATATCAGTGTGATTAAGGAGAAAATGATAGAGATTTAGCTCAAATTGCTGTTGGCAAAAAAAAATAAATAAATAAATTCGCCCATACCAGACATTTTGGGGAAGACAAAACTATAGTAAGAAAATATAATTGAATAGAGGTGTTATGTTTGGTTACCGGAATGGCGGTGTGGTCATTGAGTCTTTGGTGGAGTTTCCTTAAAAGCAATATTGCGTTCTGTGAAGTGTTGAAAATTTGTATAACATAGGTGAAAAGTCTTTAAAGTCACCGACGCTGACAGAAAGAAGTACATCAGAGTCAGCATTTGGCGCATGACCAAACATAAAATACTCAATTTTTACACAAACAAACATTTGCACGTACACATACACCCCATATATATATATATATATATATATATATATATATATATATATATATATATATATGTATATATATATATGTCTTTATATATGTGTGTGTTTGTGTGTATTTTGTCTCTGTGTGTGTTTGTGTATTTGTGTGTGTATATAGCTACATGTTCGTGTGTACTGAAAATGTACACAGATGTTAATACCATATATATATATATATATATATATATATATATATATATATATATATGTATGTATATATATCAGAATTGAGTGTATATATTATATATATACATAAATATATGCACACATGCATACACACACACACACACACACACATATATATATATATATATATATATATATATATATATATATATATATATATATATATATATATATTTTTATGTATATATGCATGTATGTATATTATGGACAAACAAGATTGCGTGTGATTTTTCCTTCAGACAGAGATGTCTAGCGTATGCCCAAGCAGTAGTAAATGGAGATAGTTGTGGGTATAGTTGTAAGGGGGTGGGGAAATACTTTCATGTCGGCAGGAAAACATCAAACAGTTATATTGATTCGTGGAAGAAGTGAACGAAAGTGGCACAAATTTAAATGCATATTTCATAAAAACACATTTCATAAATCTATCCAAATCGAAAAGTGTGTATGTGTACACAGAAGAAAATGCGAATGAATAGAACAGACTGAAACACAGTGCATATTAATGGTTGTAAAATGTCTAATTGTGTATAAAATGGGGTGAAGCGAAGACTCTCAATACGCGTATGACGCACACATTAATGTTTACTCAAACATTGATTCAATATCACAGTCTTTACATGGAATGTCTTTGAACGTAGTATGACTACACGAAAATTCTATTTATCTATGCATAAAAGCAAGACATTTTTAACCACGACAAACTTTACAGGAAATAGCCATTCTAAGAATTTTACGTTCTTTGCAGAAATTTTAATATTTTGTAATGTGGAAATATTATTATTTCAGTTTCTATTTGTGACGTTTTATAGTTTGTAAAGATGATATGATATATATGAAGTTTACCATCAGCAAATTCATAACATAGTCTGACTTTTGTTATTAACACTTAAATAGACAATGTATTATTTTGTATTAAATATAAAAAATAAACTTAAACTTGTATTAATAAGATTAGTTTAGATTAATTAGATTCGTAAATATTGTATAAATTTTAGATTTTAATACTTAAAGCATACTTATTAATGCTCATGTTATATTAATTAATGTTATCATAGGGAAATAATTTTAATATTTAGAGCAATATGTACACAATAAATATAAAATCAGTTGGATAATCACATTCTGTTTAACGCAGTTTCAAATAATATATCAAGACCAATAATTGTTTATTCTCTTAAATTTATAAAAATATTTTACACATTGGAAGAAGGAGTTTGCCGATTTTATAAAACCTGGTAACCTGATAACAACAGTGAACGTTACGTGCACAGTCATGTGCAGTTTATCCATCGGTAATTAGAATTTGTGAACCGACGACTTAACTAATAATAATTAACCTGGTACCAGTACATTCTTCACACCATTTCCATAAGATCTTCGTAAAAACCAGGAATTCAGACTACTGAGAACTTTAAACCCAAAACAAGGCAGTTGATGTTTATGTATTAAGAGGGATGTTCAGCCTATGGTAAAAAAATAAACGATGCTTCTTAAATTATAAAAGTTCATAAGAGGATTATTTTAATCAGGTTATTTTCCGTTATTATTAGATTATTCCATTTTTGTTTATTTGCTTGTTATTTCTTTATTTGCTTTTTAGAAAAATAAAATGTTGTTCACCAATATTTTGAGAAACTTCATCATTTAACCAATTTTCTTCCGGTGGAAAGAAAGGTCATGTCCATAGTCATCTTATCGACATACGCGTTTGAGGGTATGCCCAATTCTCTACCTACGAAGGTACGTGTAAGAAAAAAAATCGAGCAGAATATATACCAAACGCAATATAAATTTATTGAAGAGGACACGATAGTTAAAACAGATTCTGAGACTCTAGAATAAAACGAATTTTGTTAGCGTATCGTAAGAATTGTGACGACTACATATCATTGAAGATTTGTTTCTGTGCTTCCACGTATTCTGAAACATTTCTATTACAAACAACATGTCCGTTCATCCATAGAAAAGATTTTGCAAATTAATCACTTCTTGGTAATCCTTAGCAGGATTTAACGCCTCTTTGCATATATAATCTGGCGTGTTAACTTCAATTCTCACGAATTTCGTTTGTGAAATAGCGCTTTGATGAACTAAATTGATTTACGTAAATAGTCTATTTGAGATTAACTACGTCTGATTGAAAAGGCAGCACTGTCCTCAAACTTCTCCGAAGCTTTAATTTCTATAACCAGAATTGCTACGTATAACTCTCCCTAATATCTCAATTCATATATGATAAGGATTAATTTATACATTATTCTGACGGTCACATCAAGTTGAGACGCAGGTTTTTGACCGACCACAGACGTTAAGCATCGTTTAGACTGGTGAGTAATTAGAAGGATTGCCGCCTGAAAATACCTAGTAATTCAAGCTTGGATATGATGGTTAACGACTCGGTGTTAGGAATGTTTAAATGCATTGTTCTAACGAAATATTCTCTTCCGTAAACATAGCAATAATTCCATTACAGAGAAGATAATTATTGTCCATGAGGAAATTCAGGTAATGGATGGGACTAAAAATTCTCTGTGATGATTAAAAGATATAAAATTCATTTGAAGACATGAAAATTTCTGAATCATTTCTTGCCCTAATTAGCAACTAAACAGAATTAATTTTCGAGGGCAGCTGCAAGTCGTAATTTATCGGACCTATCGGACTTAATCATGAACTCGTGAATGATATGATTTGTAAAACAAGAATTTCTAATAAAAATATTTTAAAATGTATTTTTGTAT
Source organism: Acanthosepion pharaonis (assembly GCA_903632075.3). Taxonomy (NCBI): domain Eukaryota; kingdom Metazoa; phylum Mollusca; class Cephalopoda; order Sepiida; family Sepiidae; genus Acanthosepion; species Acanthosepion pharaonis. The sequence continues at coordinate 1,896,796 of CAHIKZ030000125.1, read as the reverse complement.
TTGAACAAATACAAATACTTGTTTTATTTTTCAGCAACATGTACCATGTACCTCATTTTTGAAACCAGAAAGAAAATACTTTATATATATATATATATATATATATATATATATATATATATATATATATATATATGTGTGTGTGTGTGTGTGTGCGTATATATATATATATATATATATATATATATATATATATAGATAGATAGATAGATAGATAGATAGATAGATAGATGGATGGAGATAGATATAGATATATATAGATATAGATAAATAAATAGATATATGAAGAAATATAGTTTTAAGATATTAAGGTATGTTATATTTATGAGATAAATTGCTCAATATCAGAGACAGATCGTGTGTAAATGCAAAATGGGTCATTGAAGGCGACACTCAGAGGCGACTCACTGTTTCATGCTAAAAACAATCATAAAGCCACACATATTATCAAATATTAAAATTGTATATATATATATATATATATATATATATATATATATATATATATATAGTTAAGTTATGAAGAACTTGGTACTCCGTATGTGTAATCCCAACGAGGATGAAATCCTGAGAGCTCAATGTAAATCCAGAGCTAATATTTCAAAGAAAAACAGACTCAGTTAAGGTACGATTATAATAATTTATTTCTCACCAGAGCCCTTTTAAAGGACGCCGGATCATCAGATAGCACTTCCAAAAATGAAATGAAACGGAAAACGAAATTAAATTGATGTGTAGTGTAAGTTTTTGTATAATCCGTACACTACCCATCAATTTTAACTTCATTTTTCGTTTCATTTCATTTTTGGAAGTGCTATCTGATGATCCGGCGTCCTTTAAAAGGGCTCTGATGAAATAAATTATTATAATGATAACTTAAATTGGTCTGTTTTCTTTTTAAATTTATATATATATATATATATATATATATATATATATATATATATATATATATATATATATAGTTAAATTCCCAGATGAGTTCTGTGGACAAGACAGATTGGTATCAAATGACAATTGGAAAGAAATCTTACATTTTGCCGACGCGTTTCGTCTTCCGACTTTTCAAGGCAAAATGAAATCGAAATATTTTTGTTGTTATAGTTACATTAAAATTCAAAATTAAAAAACATTTCGATTTCATATATATATATATATATATATATATATATATATATATATATATATATATATTATATTCAATCAGTAATCCCACAAAGACACCAGTTATGACTGACAGTGAAAGGGAATGAGGGGGAAAACTTAGTGTAGAGAAAGGATACTAATTAACAAATAACAGGAACAAGGAAAGCAGTAAATGGGGAACGATATTTCATGTTTTAAATATCAAAGCTGACAGAGAACCAAGAAGCCTGAAGAGTGTAACGCAATTGAGAATTGCGGGAAAATTTACTATTAAAGTAACATTTCCGGTTGCATCTAGCTATTTCAACAGTAAAGCGATGTGATATTGTTACCAAATTGTAAGAGATTTAAATTCAGGCCCTCGAAGTAGCAAAGTAAAAACAGCATAAGAACAACTGACATGAAAATATCTATAAAAAGTGAGAGATGAAAGTTACGTTACGGTAATGGGAATTTGACTGAAGACGTGATGTCAGGTTACGGCCTATAATAATAGAGAAGCTTCTTTTGAATTTGTCGAGGAGCCTTAGGTATATTACCTAACCTACAGACGTTAATTAATATTCAATACACAAAAGAATGGTGAATTTCTAAATATGCAATATGAATTCAAGTGAGTAAAATTGCCTGACACGTCAGAAAGTGAACAATCGGTATACCTAGCAATTGATTCATTACAAGCATTCCACATCGTATCAGTAGAAATCGTGAAATCAAGAAGACACAATTGGTAATACTCCTCGAGGCTAATATCAACCATGGTAATGGACTGCATAAATGATTCGTTATGATGATTAAAAGATATAACATTCCTTTGGAGAAGTTATAATTTCAAAATCATTTCTTGTCCCAATTAAAAACTAAGTAGAATTAATTATCAAGGGCAGCTGCAACCATTACATGGTCTGACCTATCAGACTTACTGTTAAGACAAGGAATAAATAGTTTTTTCATCAGAATATATACCTAGTTCGACATCGGTAATTTCATCGGTTAAATTAAGATGTTAATATAGGTCTACGTATAGAGCATTACATGGTTTGTTAGATATTGTATTAAATCAAATATTCAGCCAGTGACACTAACTCCCTTGAGCTAAGGAGAAAGTTTGGCATGCCAGGCCCTGTTAAATGCCTTCGGAATATTTAAATCCACGACCGGATCCTCGCCGTTCTAATCTAAATCCTAATAGAGAAATTCAGTTATAACACATCTGCGAGAAATCAAAATTACAACATTTAATTGAAGTGACATGCATAACTATTTCAGACATGATTAGAGACACAAAACAAATAGGATGGTATCTTGAGGGACAAGATGATTCATCTGAGTTTATGAAGAAAAGCACAACAGAAGAGAATTTCAAACAACCTGGAAAGCTCGAAGCAGCAATGAAATTTGAAGAGAACATCAGCCAATTCAGTATCACATTTTCTTAAGACAATTGCAGGGAAACCGTCAAATTTGTATGTCTTGTGGGGATCTAGATTTGAGATAATAGTAACAATCATATACAAACTTATGTGGATATCAATCTCAGTAGAGATTCGTTTCTCTGGAGAAAATCATGTAAATGTATTCCTAATGAGTCCAGAGTGGAATTCGAAGGGAATATCGGAACAATCCATCCTGCTTTATCAGTAGTAAATGACAATAGTTCAATCTGACTGAAGAGAGGAATAATTGAAGATTTATACTTTTTAATCGCACTTTTACAGTGCCGTCATATATCTCGATAGCCAAACTTCTGAGAGGTTATAGGTGACTCATTCTGTCAGCAAGTTTAGACTGTTGAGGGTCCACTTGCACTCATTACGAGCGGATACAAAGAGGCGTTTATTATGATCGGAACGCTCATTTTGTCTTGCCAGAAGTGGTTCATCTGTAATATAGCGGTTGAACATTTTGGAATGAACGAGGAAGAAGACTGCGGATTCAGCTATTATTTACGTGCAGGTACAGAATATTCGATACCGATAGGAAGAAAAATCGTTGACACAATTTTCAAGGGTAAGATTAAAGATTACACTCCAGGTGACGGTGGAGGGAATATCACGAAATACACACAATCAATTCGTTTCGTAACAAAAAGAATTCCTGAGAGATAGGCAGGCGGAAATAAATTTCTACAAATACCTCAGCGTGATTAAAATGGCCATGAAACTCAAAAGCGCGATGCGAGACCGGAGAGGAGGTAATGAAAAGATCAAATAAAGAATTATTAAGCATTCTCATAAAAGTAACTCAATCCTTGTTTTCATATTTATAAAATAATTACCCGCACATATGATTTCATTGAGTAAAAAAAAAGTATCTCATTGGTTGTTAAAACTTACTATGATTTACATCCATTAACCAATTTCTCATTTATCAGTTGACAATTTGATTCTGTTGTCTTATCAAATATTTCGCTCATCAGAAAGTAACCGAATTTTCTCTAATTTTCCTTTTTATTAAAGCATTTTGTTCCTTCCACTTTTTAACATTTAATAATAATATAATATTAAAATATATGCGAAAAATGAGATATTATTTTTTCAACAAAAGACAAAATTGATATCGCAGCTGTTATATTATTTTTATCATTTCAGATTCTCAAGTATTAAAATGTTTGCAAAGTATATTTTGATTTCTGACTGAACCAAATATACTTCTGTATTCTTTTATATAGTAAACCAAAAAACTACGTTTTTGAACTGCTTATATCAGCAGCAGTCTAATAGATCATAATAAAAATATAATCAACTTTGCAAATTCGACAACTTATAGCAAAAAATCAGTTTTAAAGTTTCATCAAGCAGTAAATACTATTCGCAAATTTCTAGTGAAAATTTACTCAAATACATACAGGCATTCACACACACGCACGCGCACACACACACACACACACAAACATATATATATATATATATATATTTATATATATTTCCAAGATGATAAAATCCAAATAGAGATCAATGTAGACAAAAGAGCAAGAATTTCATATTAAAGGCTCAAATACAATATTACATGGTTATAATTTATTTCATTGGAATCATAATCACGATCCAATTCATCAGACCAACAAATTCAAAAGGAACCAGAAAATATAACTCCGGGTATAAAAACAAAATTTCCATGAGAGTGTATGTGTAGCAGTGAGAAACAAGGATGAGAGGGAATTGTATGGAAGCTCTAAAGAGAGGTGTAACTGAAGAAAGAAGAGCAGGAAAGGCTTTAATGTTTGGCCTTAATATATATATATATATATATATATATATATATATATATACAACTTGCATGATTCTAGTAAATAATTTATATCACTTTTATGCAAATATTTTGTGGTAGTTCCGATCATTTCAAAACCCTTTCTTAAGTTAATGCATATGTAATTGTCTTGATCTTTAGTTGTTAAATATTTTAATAAACCCATTACAAATTAAAAAGTGATCTACGTCCAATAACATAAATAGGACACTGATCGTCTTTGTATTAAAGTAAAGAGTACAATTAATTGACCAAAAGAAAAATATCATTGTATTCACCCCAATACCAAATATATACTCTTATATATCTTATACCTCCTTAATGTCTTCATATGTATAATTAGGAGAAGGTTGTGTTGAAATGCAAACATGATATACAGAGCGTAAATATTCTACTAAATATGATCTATTACTAGATAAATAAATGTTAACGACGCGAAAAAATAATATCAACACAATCAGTTCGGATAGTTACGTGCCATGAGTTACACACGCGTAGACCGGGCAGACCGTGTCCTGTAGCCTTGGATAGCAATTAGTCTACCGCAGAAAGAAATAGCAACCTATTGCGGGAAAATAATCTGCCTCGTCAATCATGTATCATTCGATTCATTTTTCCGCAGTAGGTATTTAGGTATTTACTTGACTCCCACAAGGTCAAGATATGACACAAGGTCGATTAACGTGGGAAACCCGAGTGTTTCCACTCAAAGGCCACTGGTCAAAATTGGTCATAGCATGTCCAAGCTGGTCAGAGCTTAGTCAAAGCTGGTCATGACTTGTCCTAGCAAGCTAGTCGAAGCCTTGATCGAATCTCAGCCAAAGGCCAAGAAACGATCCAATAATTGTCAAAACCCCCAGCATAACGCCAGGTAAGTATTTTTCCGCAGTAGGTGCCATTTGTTTCTGCTGCAGAGTAGTTACCATCCAAGGCTATAGGACACGGTCTGTCCTGCTATATACCCATAGCTGGGAAGGATAAAATGATCCATAACCTTCCCAAGGGTCTTAGCACGTATGAGTATATACTGGATATATAGACTGGAATTCGAACCCGTCTCTCCGATTCCTCAATCCGAGCAGCTATCCATTACTCCTCTACTATGGCATTCGTTAAACTGCAATATTTAAATCTTATTGATATTTGGCGCTGAATATTGTTTATTCATAAAGGATAAAAAAATATGAGTCTTAGCTTATTAAAACTCAACTGAAATATAAAATCTTGCTCCGATCAAATAAAAGGTACTTAAAAATAATTCTATTTGATTAAATTCTCATATATTGTAAAGTGAATCAAACAGATATTTCTTTTCCTATTTATATTTATTATATCGCTGAGAATAAAATTGTATTATGCTTATCATGACTGTGTAGATCTTTCTTCATATTTTCCATTAGAAATTAGTATCAAAACAAATACGCGTCAGTGTAGCCATTTCCGTTTGAAAACTAGAGATGCGGCACATTTCAGTTTATAAATTTTGGCACTTTACTGTAACTACTAGACTAAGTCTTATTTGCCATAAGAAATTTTATCAGTAAATGAATAGTCATTGGGTGACAGAATGTTCCCGACTGTCGGTTTGTTTTTAGTGTGCGTCCTGTGTGACATAAGGTCTACTAGTGCTTGACTTTCTTGGGAATGGGATGGTTTCGTCAATGTATTCTGATCTGTCATGAAATGGCAGTGACATATCGACTATCTACGAGAGCTATAAGTGGTCATGTGCAGGAGTGGACAGCTATAGATAGGAGTAGACTGGTAATGGTCTTTGTCTCATGAACTTGGACTGAAATTATCTTTGCATTGTAGGCTAAGTATTTCCGAAAACGTGACTGGTAATGATTTGTCCATTCCGCTTCTCTCTGTGATTACCTCAATGAACATATGTATAGGTTGGACAAAAATTCTAACAGTTTATTTACGAAAGATTCTATAACACCCTTCGTCCAAATTCTTTTCGATCGAAAATCTATAAAACACATTCATAATATCCTTTTAATGTATATTATGCATATTGTCTAAATAACGATAATTAGAAAATGCAACAAATAATATGCGAGTCTCACTCAGAGAGTACCGCTTCCTATTTTATTTCCTGGGCCTATATTTTATATTCCTGATTAAGTGACAGATGGAAAATGTATATTTTTAAAAGCGACGGTTAGATTATTGCATAAGGTTAATGAGAAATATAAGAAAGAGACATCTGAATAATATTAGATAAGAAATTGCACATTAGATAACTAACAACTCTCAAAGTTTTTCTTATAAAAGTTTTTCTCGGCTTGGAAAATTCTCAAGATTTTTAGATGAGATTCCTTTCTAGAATATTGCAGCATTTAAAAAGAAACTGTCGTGAAACATGAATTTTTCAACAAAATATTTTTGATTGATGTATTTCTAAGGCTTATCAAACTTATACAAGTTATTTAAAGCCAGAAAATATATTTAAATTATACGAATTCATTTGATCGGGAATATAATAATGATTTTCTGATAACCACAGTACTATATTAACGGCAAGGTCCCTTCATTTTACAACTTCAGTGGCTAGATATAACTATGTTCTATCGTCAGAGTTTATTCTATACGTCTATAAAAGCCAATTCTGGCTTCTTGCTTACCAGCAATAATATCTTCAAATCATTTCATGCAATGTCAATAGTATTTTATCATATTCTCTAACCCCATTAAACACTTGCATCTTACTGGCTTTATTGCATTGCCTGGAATGAAATGACTTAAAAATATAAGTCCTGCTAAGTAAACCATAACTTGGGGAGTGGATGTGGCTTTATACTTTCCCAGGCTTTCACATAAATGAAAATAACAACCCCGAGTGGAATTGAAACACGGCTCTCCGATTTGAAGCCGTTATTAATTACAAGTTCGCCATATCAAAACTTAGAGCACATAGTATTTCGGAGTGGTCGCAACTAAGACTTGACGAAATTGCTCTTTTTTCTGCAATAATGATGCAAATATTTTGCTTTGTCTACAAGAATAATTATATTATAAAATTGATTGCCTATGTGGCGTGTAACGAAAATTCAATTTTAATGAAATTTCAATAAAATTGTAGATTTAAAGTAATATTTTTAGTAATGATGAAAATAAACTGACTGCATATCTGTATTTTGTGAATGCACTTCCCAATATCAATGTGTATCTATTTATAGAAAAACTTTTTCTCGACAAATAATATACTCCTATTAGGAAAAACCTGTCCATTCATCCAGAGAAAAGATTTTGCAAATGAATCAGTTTTTAGTAATCAAGGGAAAGATTTAACGCCTTTTTGCATATAAATCTGCCATGTTAACTTCGATTCACAAGAATTTCGTTTGTGAAATATCGCTTTGATGAAACTGAATTACGTAAAGTCTATTTGAGATTAACTACGTCTGATTGAGAAGGCAGCATTGTCCTCGAACTTATCTGAGGCTTTAATTTCCATAATCAAAATTGCTGTGTGTAACTCTCCTTAATATCTCAATTCATATATGATTAGCATTAATTTATACATAACTCTGACGGTCACATCAAGTTGAGACACAGGTTTTTGTCGGACCACAGACGTTAAGCATCGTTTAGACTGGTGAGTAATTAGAAGGGTTGCCGCCTGAAAATACCTAGTAATTCAAGCTTGGATATGATGGTTAACGACTCGGTGTCAGGAATGTCTAAATGCATTGTTCTAACGAAATACTTTCTTCTATAAACATAGCAATACTTTCATTACGGAGAAGATAATTCCCTCAATACAGAGAAGATTATTCTTCATGAGGAATTTCAGGTAATGGATGACATAAATAATTCCCTGTGATGGTTAAAGACTAAAATTAATCAAAGGAGAATGAGAATAAAAGAGAAATAGAAAACAATTCTTTTAGTAATATGTGTTGGCTATACGGGTTTTCAAGATATTTCTTTTAAATATCACATATATTTTAATAACGCGGACAATAATGCGTCTCAAGAAATATCGATACTTCTCTAAGTATTTTTAACACTCTATTAACCATCTGTTATTCATTCATGAAAACTAAATGCGTAGTTTAATTGTTGATTTCAGCTTCACATTTCTTCAATATAGTCTACACGATTTGTATTTCATATCTTTTTCTGATTGTATTTAGGAGTTTATTCGTCGTTTGGAATTTCCGTAATAATTCATCGTTCGCCTTTTCGGTCCATATTAATTTCAGCATTCGCGAATAGTATCATCAGATGTCGCTTGACACCGTTTCTTTCCATGATGCATTGACATCTAAATTCTTTGTGATATATCATTTCTTTTCTTTTTATTTCAATTGGATAACAGATGCTAATAACAGAGGGTAATGATTAAGGATTCTTTAAAACATATCAAGATGGGCTTACGCAGTAATTAAAGACAAATGAAAATATATCCCAGTAAATAAATGATATTCTTTAGTTGTTATAGTTCTACATTGACTATTTAACTCATGTAATGTTAAAAATATTAAAATAATATCATCTCTACGGGTGTTTGGATTATGTGACATAGAGAGAGAGACCCCACCCCGAAATATAGACAGGAGCTCGAAGAATATTATCATTCTTATACAAAGAAGATGTAGATTTGTTACATATATCAGCCTCATGTTCTGCATCGTAAACTTTAAAAAAATGGATGAAATCTCTGTGTATTTTTGGTGTAAACTTATCGACTTGAATATTTAGGCCGGTAGACGAAAATAAATCACTCTTCATAAAGAAACTGAGTGTCATCTCAGATATGAGTATCCACTAAAAGTAACGTTTAAAGTGATAATACATGTAGATATAGGCTAATTGTGATCTGGTTGGCAACGACATAATTTGACTTTTCAGTTAGTATTAAGATAAAATCAGGGTTTATGTATCTTTATTAACTATTTCGTTATAATATTCTAACTTATAAATAAAATTCTGCACAGTGAGGAATGTCCGTAATATTAAAATAGTATTCGATGTATTTCTACTTAACTTCTCTTCATATGTTGTCTGTTGCCAAACTAAAAGAACTTACGTAAATGTCTACAAAATTATAATAATTCAAGAAATATACATCACAAAAAATTATCTTTTATCAACAATGCCTGTGGGGTGTAAAATTTGGATAATTATAAGAGTGTATTTTGATATATCTGTCGTGTCTTGGTAAAGTAAACGATGTTGTCAGGAAATATTTCCAAACTAAATCGTATAATTAACCCAGCATTTCTGTATGCTAATATAGCATATATAAAGGATAATTTATTGTAAACTCTCGTCTATTTTCCAGGTTATCTAATTATGCTTAAGGCCATATAACGTTGAAACACCGGTTTCTGTGCGATCAAGGAAGTTAAGCAACGTCGGGACTGCTCCGTATCTAAATGGGTTAAATTTTGTGAATATCATGTGCTGTAAGATTGAATATATGGTTGTTATAATGAGTAATGGCTCCGAATTGTTAATCGATGATCTGCGTTCAAATTTAATTTGGTTTGTTATATTCACTTATGCGCAAAAATTCCGGGAAAGCTATGGATTCAGCTTTTCTCTCGAAACTATGAGCTAATTAATAAAATATTTTTCATTACATCATTATTATCATTCAGTAATCTTACAACCTAAAAATATTTAACGGCTTTAAAAAAACGGTAAAGGGTTGATAAGCCGTAGAAAGCGATTTAATCAATCAGTCAGGTTACTTTTTGTTATATATAATTAATTTGATCTTCGATTTCTTCGGTAAATATATAAAAAAAAAACACCTTCAAATCTATTTCCTATAATTGGCCGTAACTAAAAACTGAGATAGAAATAATGTATGTTCTTCAGGTTGTAAGCTTGACGTAGAATCTCAAACAATTCTTGGCCGCATAATAGTATCGCTTCGGTATCAGCTGAGTCAAATTGGGCACCAGACCGACAAGATTGTCTGCGTTTGTAAATCTCAGACACAAACTGCGAGTATCGCTTTCAACGCCAACGCAACTTGCAACGACCTAAATGAATGATTACACGTAGATTAATTATTGTTGATAGGAGACAACAGTTAATCTGCTTCAGCAGTCTTGCCAGGCCACGATTTCGATGAAAACCAAAGGCTTTTCATTTGGTTCAACAGTTACTACAAGGACGAGAGTGAAGCAGGTGTCCAAAGGTAAACTGTGAATCTCGTGCCGTCGGACGGACGAGAAACTCAACGACAGCCCAATCTTTCGCCTCAGAGATATTATGTGAAGATTAAGTGATAGGTTTCGTATCGGACCGACAGTTATTGTTCAAGCCTCGCTGGCTTGGTGATGGATCGCCCTGCACACGAATCGCGATGATGCTCAGATCGTTTACTCAGCGACAGAGATGTGCGTATATTAACACTACCTGACCTCTTGGATACAAATACCGGCAAACAAACGCAGTAAATTTCGAGGCCTGTTAACTGATAACAGACGATCTGAACGTTAGAAGCCTTCTTGCTTGAAGACAGGTTTATAGGGAAATCTACTTCCTTGCAATGAACTACATTTATTTCCCGTAAAGATACCGGTAATCATTGGACTTGCACTGGATGAATACGATTCGACTAAGCACACACACACACACACACACACACACACACATAAATGCATACAAACACACACACACAGACACAAACAAATAAACAAACACACACACGTACACATATATATATGTATGTATGTATATATATATATATATATATATATATATATATATATATGTATATATGTATGTATGTATAAGCATGTTGATAAAACGTGTATTAGTTATTACACATAAATAAAATATTTGATGCACCAACATGAAATGTTTCAATAACTTTACACAGATGTACTTAAAGATTTCGTGTTGCAGATTTTATTTGCACAATTGATACTTGGCAACTTTATACATACATACATGCATACATATATATATATATATATATATATATATATATATATATATATATATATATATATTCCATATTGCGTTAAAATTTTATATCGAGGTTTTGTTGATGGAAGTAATTTCCGTCTGAATTTATCGTATGAAAAGCTATCATCCTTTACACTATTTATACTCAGACTATAGTTCCTATCTTTGTTTTTATTATCACAACGTTTCGGCCGTTGTGTCCTCCAACCTTCCTTTGGTGTATTTTTGTATCCTACAGCTATATTCGAACTGAATTAATTCATATTTATAATCAACAATTGAAATCTATCAATTAGGAGCATTATCAGCGAACCGATAATGTTTGCCTCTTCTTTCGGTTGTGGATATCGACGGCGAAACGGGATTTTACGAGTAAAAATTCCATGATCGTGTTAAAGTATGCATTCGTATTGGATATTCAACTTAAAAGTAGAGTTGGCTGTGCTCGCTAAGTTTACTTGAAAAAACTAACCGAAAATTAAAATTGTCAATTCAAACACCGACTGTGCGTGGGGTCTGACATTCCACACGTAAAAAGTGTAAAAGTGACGGAAAAGATTCGCAATGCCGTAACACTATATCCCATAGCGAAGACTATATGTTAACATACAGACATAAAATAATAGTTTTGTCAAATTAAATCATTTTTATTATTACTGGTATAGCCATCATAATATTTCATTTGAATATTCGTATAATTAACAAGGAATTTGAACGAAAACGAAGAACATAGACAGAAATGACATGCATGACCAGCTTCGTTGCTTAATTATATGAAATCCGTATAAATTTAGTCGTGTTGACGCTTTTATCGGATGTCGTGAAATAAGTCTCGCCTTTTAGGAATAAATTGACTCACTTCACAGATTGGCTGACATTTCCGCTTTGCCGCCTTCTAGTATATTAACAGTGACTTTGTTGTCCATTTCTAGGGGAAAATATTGTAGAAATAATCCGCTGAAGCCTTATGCTATCAAAATTACTGTCACAAACATTGGTCACTTGAACAAATTGACTTTGATCATTATTAGCAATGAACTCAGTTTTATACGCTGATTGCATTTTGGGACAAAAGTAATATATCTTTAATGAAATCAAGAAAAAAACATGAAAAATTGACAGTTATATAAAATAACGTATTCAAGTATAAATTTCCATTCTTGGAAATTTCCCTATCTCTCTCTCTCTCTTCTGTATATATATATATATATATATATATATATATATATATATATATATAGAGAGGAGAGAGAAAGATGTGTGTATATATATATATATATATATATATATATACAATCTCAGACAGAGAGGTGGAGAGATTGAGTGAATTGGGCACTGAGGTCCCCGATAATCTGTTTCCTGTTTGAACTCCATATTTAGGCCTAAAGGTCGAATTGAGGCATGAAGTTCTCTGCTGATTTCTGTGTATGCCCTTACATTTACATACACTGAATCCTTTGATATTTAACAGCGTTACCAATAAATATTGCATACATTAAATATATATATATATATATATATATATATATATATATATATATATATATATATATATATGTGTGTGTGTGTGTGTGTGTGTGTGTGTGTGTGTGTGTGTGTGTGTGTGTGTGTGTGTGTGTGTGTGTGATAGTGCCACCCCATGCAGGCACGGAAGTAGATTTTCCGTCCCGCCACCAAATAGGGCAAACAAGCATAAACAGATCCAATTTTAAAATGAACCGCTTTGTCTGATGATCGTGAAACCCAGGTCACAAACTCATATCCATACAACTTATTACACTCACACACGCACACATACACACACACACACACATATATATATATATATATATATATATATATACGTGTGTGTGTGTGTGTGTGTGTATATATATATATATATATATATATATATATATATATATATATATATATATATATATATATATAAACCACCACGATTAGTGTACATATGTTTACAATTAATGGCATAGGCTGGCGGTATCACAAATTGTCTCATTACCAACATATTTAGGGATTTAAAGCATCTGGAGCAATTTAAGTCCATACATCAATTGAATCCTACTGTAAAATTCTCTAGAAATAGACCACTGTTAGAGTTCGTCTCACATCATATTACGTTGATCAGAAAGTAGAATTATTTACTATGCGTACCTCAGGTTTTGCACACCTATACTGAATATAAGTCCACATTGTGAATCACACTTATTTCACAATAATGATTATTTTTTTGACATATACCAGAAAAATACTCATAAAATATTTTTTGGAATATTTTCACAATTTAATACACAACCGCTTTCCTTTAGTTTTTAAGTAAAAATTCTGTTTATTTTAAGATTCCAGTGATAGATTGCATGCATTGCACATATGTTTTGAGAGACATTTTGGATTGGTTTTTGCAGTTAATCACAGTTACCGAAGAGAAAAACACAAGTATGCATTTACACTTTGGATTTCTTGCACTCCAAGCTTCTCCAGATGAATATCACACTTGGTTAATTTCCGGGAATTTTGAACGGAACTTTTCTATTTTAATAAGATTTTTTTAATATACATGGATATTTATTCCTATTTCGCGTAACATGTTTAGCGGATATCTTCTACCATTTAAAGTGAGCCCAAGAAATACGCACTTGACCAATAGAGGGATTGTTAGGGATTTAAAGCATTTAAAAAAATTATTCCCTAGCAATTATGAGCTCAATCACTGGGTTTGAGATTTCGGAAGAAAATAATATACTTTGCAGGAAGAAATTCACAAATAAAAGACATATATATATATTGATTTAATAAAAACTGAAAGGGTAGTATTAATGAAAAGTAATCTGAGACTGAAAAAATATATCTTTAAAGAAAATACGTAATGATTACATTGAGTGAAAAGAAAATAGCATAATTTGTTTATCTTAAGTAAGCCCATAATGCCAAAGAAATCTATGATATAAAAAAATGAAACGAAATAAAAATACGTTCTTAAAGAAAATTATGACTAAGAAGGAACAAAGAAAGGAATAAGATATAAAAACAAAGTGAAACATATTAAAAAAAAATAGATATTCAACTTAAGTGCGTATATCTTGGGATAAGCGAAGAAAACATTTTTAGAACTCTAAGCAAAATTAAACGGTTTTAATTTACATGCCATCAACATTAGGAGATAAAGATTTAGAACCATATTTTACATTAATGCAGGAGTAAGTGCTTACGTACTATATTAAAACAAATCTAGTGTCGCCGACAATAACCTGGCCGTCTGTCTTTAAAAGGACTCCAATCGGTTGTTGAGAGGAGCAGGTATTGGCTGGTTAACTTTAATACCTCAAAAATAAAACTTCTCTCTATTACTCACCAGAAGTAAACATACCTGCACCCTCCATTAAAATGTCTGACGCTCAACTCCACGAGAGACCCTCTTTGCGATTGCTCGATCTCACATTTTCCGCTGACCTGAGATGGAATGAATACATTGAGTCAATATCTTCGTCCACCACCAGGAACGTTGGCTCCCTATGTTGCGCCAGGAAATTTTCCCACCAGTGTCGATCCTTCAAATCTACAAATCAACCATTCGCCCATGCATGAAGTATTGCTGCCATATATGGTGTGGAGACCCTTCTAATTATCTCAAGGTATTTGATAAAATCCAAAGACGGATATGCAATGTAATTTGCCCTTATCTGACATCTCGTCTGCAGCCGGTCTCTCACAGACGTGCTGTTGCCTCCTTCTGTCTTTTTTTACAAATACTTTCACGGTAACTGCTCCGGTGAGCTGCTTTCGCTGGTTCCCAAACTTCGTGAATTTAAGCGCTCAACTAGGCTGGTATCTCGCTCTCACTCTTTCACTGTCGAAACTGTTAAATGTAGCCGTTTCTTTTAATTCAATAGCTTCATGTCTCGCACTTCTCACCTGTGGAACTCCCTCCTCATGTCTTGTTTTCTTGATAATTATAATCTCCAACTATTAAAATGTAACGTCGTTCGACGTCTCCAGATGCCCTGATCTATCCCCTAACTGTCTCTTCACCCTTTCCTCTATCACTCCTCTTTGTTCTCGCTCCTACTCTTAAACCCTTTGCGTGCTAGTGGCTTCCCGCATTGCTTGGGGTTGAATGCTTAAAAAATTAAATTAAAGAAATTAAACATGTCTTGTTCGTGACTTTTTCTTTGGTTCCTATGACACATATTACACGCATATTTCGATACTTTTAACTGGAAATCCGCATGTATTGTTATGCTTATATAAAGTTGTTTACACACTTCAAGGTTTTACGATGCTTCTCTTTGAGTATTAATACGAAATGAAAAACATATCCTCGCGTATGTTTCCTTTTCTATGAAGATGCTCTTGAAGTAAGCCAAAATCACTTACATATTTATACACACCAGTAGCCATTTCACAGATCTACTTAAAAATGAATATATGAATCATTTCTTGATGAGATACAGACGTATTTTTACAAAACAGTTAATATTTTGTTCTTTTGAAGTTGATAACTATTTACAAAAAATTGTACATTTTTTTCTTTATTTTCTCATCACTTTCTACTTTAATAATTTTTAATCTACTGTATTTACAAGAATTAAAACATAAATTAACGCTCCTTATGCGAACGTTCTTAAATATATTCAGGCAGAGCAGCCCTCCTTCAGATGAACAATATCAAAGCGGTTCATCCGCATCGTATAAATGCTGAAAATAAGAAACGTTAAAATAAACTGAGAAAATAAAAGAAAAAAGAAAGAAGACTAAGACTATCAAACGAAATATTTAAAGACTTTAAGATAGAAACACAGAACAAAAGACAGAAAAAGAGAAAGAAGAAAAAATAAAAAAAGAAAGAAAAATAGAGGAAAAGTAAGAAAGCAAAGGGTCCAAATAATATGAACCCAACGATAATATACATAATCAAAATAAGAGGAATGTCTAAAGATACAACATAAAATCAAAGAAACATTTAAATCTAATGCAATGATAAATATCACAAATAAGAATAGAGAAAAAGTAAGCCGTAAAGAACGAATCAACAAAGAAACTAAATATCCAATCATAAATGTTAAGCAGAATTCTAGCTTAACTTAATTCGTAAAATCTTCTTTCTCCTAACTGGATGGACAAACGTCTTTGGCGTTCGGCTAATCTAAATCTTACAATATGAGTTCCTTTACTACATTTGTCATTTTTTCCTGTATCTGTTTTTAATCAGTTAAGTGACTGACCTCTCGACGAAATTGCCATTCCTCGGGTCAAAATGAATAAAGATGCGGAATGTTCAGCATAAATTGATTAAAACCTGAAAAATATTCAAGAAGAAATGTTCAGAATGAAGAAATGTCATTGAGGAGTGTTTCTTGGAAATATCTTAATTAGATTAGACAAATAATTAATTGAATAAGCCATAAGAAATAAAACCAGATGAGAGAAATAGATTGAAAAATACAAAGATTATTACAACTTGCATTTAAGGTCCTGCTGTGTAAAGTAAACATATTTTAAATTTGATCAAAGAAGCATGAAAATAAATATGCAAAAAGAAATGTACTAAAATAACACCGATGTCATGAGTTTTTGTTTATTCTGCTATTCTAGTTATTATTATTATTATTATTTTATTGAATTTCTGTTGTATAAAAATTACATTTACTACCGGATCCTAACCAGAGACGTAAGGTCAGAAATTGCTTCATGACATTTTGTACTGACCATTTTGTTTGTAAACAATATATATATATATATATATATATATATATATATATATATATATATATATATATATATATATATATATATATATATATATATATATCACGCACATTTTACATAGATAAAGCTCTTCGTAATGTGTGAGTGATGATTGTGCGTACAATTTGTATTTATTTATGCCATCGGCTACTAGTGATCATTTCCATGTTTACATCGGAACCTTTTCTAATCAATAATCCGGATCCAACTACAATTGAAATTATTTATGTCCACATGTGCCACATTTTTGAGATTTCATTTGAAGATCCTTGTATTTTGATATGATTTTTTTTTAAGATCTTCAAATATCCATTACTGCCAGTTCCATAAGAAAGAAGATTTTGTTTTTGTGATCTTTTATCACGATGTCTGGGCGATTCGCTTTCATCGTTCTGTTTGTATTGTAAAGCTCCATAAAATGGTTACTGTTCCTATTTCTGTAATCGGGTCTATGTGATCATACCAATTTCTTACAGCATTCCTTCCGGAAATGTTGCATATATTCCGGTGCAAATATTGGCCCATTCAATCATGCCGAGTTGTATATACACTGGGTGATAAAATCCATTGAATATAAACACATAATCCAGTATGTACGCTTAGTAATTTCTTATTGGGAAACATTGTTCATGTGGAGCAAAAATAAAACCTTCGTTTTCAGTTTTTAACCTTACACCACGTAATCATTGATGTGTACGGAGTTTGACTATATCAGTTTGTTTGGCATAATCAGAGTATTGGCCAGGGAGAGGCTTATTTTGCCATCATTTTGTTTTAAATTTAGAACATTGCATTTTTTTTTTATCACAGTATCGTTATTATGTTATGATTAGGTGCAAAAATATTTAATATTTATATGCAAGTTGTTTTCACTTATTGTATAAAAATAAACCTTGTGCTTTGATGTATTCAGTATTTTCCGATTGTTTATGTGCTAATCAAATCGCTCTTCTTTAACACGTAATTTTACAGGTAAATATAATTCTTTCAATCAATGTGCAACAATGTAAAACATTTCTGTTCTCTAGTAGGTTTCCAAGAATTAGAACTTGCGATATATCTTTACAAAACAAACTATGACTTCCAACTGGAATGTAGGAAGCGAGAACTTTAACACATAATCCCTCAGTAAAACTTAGGTTTAGCTTTATTATGGAATGAATATGATCAGAAATACTTCAAATATCCCGATGTATAGATCAGGCATAATGGAATCCATATTAAAGTATTTGAAATTAAACATAGACTAAGAAGTTGTTGGGGTGATGTTTGATATTGTAATCGGCCATTTATTTAAATAAATCTTCTCTAGTATTTCATTAATTTTCCGAATAATCATGACTCTATCTGATGCTGATGAGTCCATTTCTAGTGATACATGTATTTCCCCATCTGCATTTCATAATTACTGCTCCATAATGATTTACTAACAACTGTGATAACAACAAAAGAAATGAAGATGAAATAAATACTTATCGAACACGCATTAATTGCATCGAATTTCTCATTTGAATTTTTGTTGTTTTTTTGTTTTTTTTTTTTGCTATAATTAAATCACCTAAAATTGGTCATAATTCGGTCTGATATAAGTTTCATCACAGATGCTACTATAATTATAATTCTCTTTTTTATATTTAGATGTATTAAAGCTTATCTTTAAAGACTTTAACAACTATCATTATCCATCTCATTCATTTTTTTTATATGATGATAACAACGCTTTCTAATGCAAGACATATTTTGTTAATATTCAAGATGACTATATCTGGGTTTCTTGCCTGTTGTTAAAATGAGAAATAACAATAAAACACAGCGATATTCAGGTATTTGGATTAATGACGATACTCTTGATACAAATATTTATAACTATCGTAGTAATGACAAGAGAGTTGTATATACTATTTATGCAGTAATGGAAATTATATACTCGAATATGTTTTAAAAACATAATGCATTTTAGTAAATGCAATTTTTCTAAGTATTACAATTGATTTATTTTCTTAAAACAGGCAAAAATAGATGGGGATTGACATAAAATATTTTTTCGCATTGTCATCTATGAATGTGATTATTTTACATTATCGTGTTTAGAAATAAACAGGTTGCTATTAATTGAATATTATTACTTGCATAATGAATTAATTAATTAATTAACAGTGATGAGGCAATTACATATATATTGCATTTTTGAGTCATTATATAAATAATGTGTCAGCGAAATAAAAAATATTCATTAAATGTTGAATAGATTTCTATTAAGAAATGGATAGAATGTTTGGAATAATATGTTATTAATAAAGACAGCATATGTACTTGTTTTAGCAAATATAATTTCTCTTGGAGGTAGAGACAATATATTCGACCCCACGTATACTGCAATATAATTTATAAAGGAATAAAAAGAGACTATGCATACAAGTGAAAAGTATAATTATTAAACACAGAAATGCACCAATCATTGAATCAAAGAAACGAACTTATTTTCAAGTGTAGACATAAGAACAGGTGTAAAATTTCCAAACAGACATTGACATTAGGGGATATACACTTGATTGAAGTGTTGATTCTGTTTCATATGGGTACTAAAATATGCGTAGGTGTACTCATATTTTCATATATTGTCATTTATGTGATTGTGTTGCCTACATCATTTATAATATTAAATTAATAATTGATATTATTTTATATTAATATTATTAGATTTATCATTTCAACCCTTTTTATATATATATATACATACATACACACAGAGACACACACACACATGTATATATATATATATATATTATTATATTATTTTGTTCTTTAAAATTGTTCTGTATTTAGATCTTGATTTATTCATTTGTTTTTTATATTATTTAATTTTTCATTTTATTTAATTTTCTTCATTTATTGATGTTGATTATTATTGTTATTATCATTAACTATTTGAAATTTTAATTATTATTATAAGTCAATGATGAGTTTTGTTATCTGAAATGACTTAATTATTAGATATATTACTGTGACTCATTTAATTCTGATCACAGCTCCTTTACCCAGTATATGAGACATTTAAGACAAAATGTTTCTAGGTCAAGCTATAGGTTTAATCTTTAATTATTCATTCGTTCCTTCTTCCCTTTGTTTTCTTTCCATCCCACATTCCATGCTCCCTCCTCTCTCACTCGTTCAATCTTGCCTAATTGTTCTTTAAATTTTATACTGAGATATCAATATTTCTTTCTTCATTCTTATTATAATAGTTTTTTCCTTTTTCCCCTCCCTTTTCCTTTTGTTTCTAAAAAAAAACTTCGGTCTAAAGAGATGATTATTTCAATTTATTCACGAAATAAATTATGACCGGAATATAATTTTAAGGATGTTATTTAATTATTATTATAGAATTTGTGTGTCCTCCGACAGAAATCGAAACTGTATCCTGAGTGGAAGCACGATATATCATGACATGCTATTTATCTATGAAATCTCTCGGAAATTCAGGCGGCTAAATGTTGTTAATATAGTTTATTATACACAGACCATTTACTTAACTATTTGTATCTATAAAATAACACACACACACACACACACACACATATATATATATATATATATATATATATATATATATATATTTTTCCATATAAAATACAACTCTGAAACGCTCCACAACAAGGTCGAATCCATTTCTCAGAACTGGAGATATTCCGATTTGTGAGCTTTGAGTGGACTTGTTTAAACAGGGAAAATAGATAGTAAATGTCTATGCAATTATCTGTCTTTGTGATAGATACATTTGTACAGAAACATTATATATCCTCGGAAATCTTATTATAATATCTATTTTAACAACATTGTGTACTTGGGAAATACTTGCAATAAGATACGCAATATCACAAAATGGGTTAGTAGATTTGGAACTTAAACAATAATATAATATCAGTATTTACTTTTCTGACATATTTCTTAAAAGATAATTTTCACCCATACACACACACACCCACACACTAGTTTTCCAAAAATGTATTTCGGGTAATCATCCATTGCTTGTAAAATGTTTTCCAAAAAATTATTGCTGGTATTAAAATAAATTTTTATACATTCATACGTTTTCACCCCAGTTTGTCGGTTAATTAGTTGCCCATAACTTGGACCCTAACAGGTGCTACCATCTCGGGATCAAGTTGGGCCTTAAAAAATCAGTAATTAAGACGTGGCTCCAAGCTTTTCACAACCTCCTGATCTGAGAACTTGCTGCCGGATATAGATTATCGTCCTACCCATGATGAAATATATTTCATCTCCACTGATTTTTTTAGCTCTTTCTAGCATTGACTGGGCATTAGTTCAATAAGTGCTGTTATTTGTTGTTATTTGGTATAGCTATGAAGTTGTGATTTTGCCGTGCGAGTATCGTCTTATTTACGTTGACTTTCAAAAAGAAATTAGTACGAAATGAGTACAACAAATCTGGCAGTAATTTGAACCCCTCTCGAATATTTAATATTGTGTACTGGGAAGTGCTACTCCTCGTAAGTTTGTCATGGTTACCCGTCATCAGTATAAACTACTGTATTTAAGCGTCTTCAGTAAATGGTCCCTGGGCGAAGACTATATTAAATACAAATCCAATCCAATGATAAAATATAAAAACATAAAAATTTATTAAAATAATTGTCGGACATTGTCCATTTCATAATATATATATATATATATATATATATATATATATATATACTGATGTTCGAGAAATTTCGTGGAAAATAGGAATTTAACCTATATTCGAATATGGAAACCGTCATTTGACCTGTCATACTGTACTATTCAACTCTAGAGAAGCGTCTGTTTCGCAAAGTTCGAGTTAATGTTTATAAACAGACAATGTTCGACGATTTTACTCGATCAATCATTTCTGCTCGGGAACGTATCTTAACGTAAACAATGATAACATAATGAAATGGATTAATTCCGACAATTGTTTAATAAATTTACTGTGTATACGTTATTTTTATAAGTCAATGGTTCAGTACGTCAGATTAAACGACGATTTCCATATAGGAATACTTTACTTAAACAATTTTTACCTATGATTTAATGATAATACTTAATTACATTTTACCTAAAAAATAAACAAAATATATTAAATAATTGTCGGATTAATTCATTTCATTATATATATATATATATATATATATATATATATATATATATATATATATATATATATATATATATATATACGCATGTGTGTGTTATTTTAAATATTAAGGTACATGTAAGTATTAGAATGTAAGCATTTTCTCTTACTATTGTTGGTTATAAATTTATTTTGTTTAATGTAAATAAAATTTAATGCATCAAATTCTAGAAAGCCTTTTCTAAATAAAGACTTTTTGTAATCTCTCCGCCTTTTCTCCCACTTTCTCATTTGAAGACAAACAACTTTCTCTGATACATTTTTAATCTTCTTATTTGTCTTCCTGTTTTCTATCTTTTCCCGACTTTGTGGAAACCTTTGCATAAACAGGAGGATTAATGGAGAACGATTTAATCTACTAATATAAATATTATATTTTCCACAGCGCAACATTTACAATTTCGGTTAGTAAGAAGGGAGGGAAAACCTATGGAGTGGTTCGCTTAGGATAATGGTGAAAATTTTTGTACATTAACCATTGCAAAATTTGTGAAAGTTTTTTTTGTTAATAAATAAACTTTTCAAGAATCACTGAATAGGTTTAATGACAATTTTTCAACAGAGGCAAACCTTTGCCTTTGAAATAAATTTTACTCTTCTCACTTGAAAAATAATTTTTTACGTTTCTTGTTAAACATTTTTTCCTTTGTGTTTACTTTGCTCATTTTATTATTTTAAACGCATCGACACTTGATCGTTATTTTGGGTCAAGTTTTCTTTTTTTTTACCAGGTTTCGATGGCGATATCAGTAAATTTATTGATGCTTATCATATTTCATTTTTCCATAATTGAAGTCTTCAAGACAATTAAAGTATTAATTTCCATCCATCAGTTGAAGATCGTATAATTTATGATATTAAGTAAGAATAACATATAAAGATGCAAACTAAATATAGAATACAAAAATCATCTTGGTAAAATATATGGCAAATGTTTTGCCAAAGGCGGGTATATGTTAAAGAGACTTCGAAAAACTGAAATTTAAGAAGCAGGAAATATGGTTTAGAAACAGAATAAAAAAAGAATGCTTAGATGTTAAATACTACCAATCCTTCTAATAGACAGCAAATGGAGATCCGCTCAGAATTGAGACGAGACTGCAGGCAAGAGAAATGTCGACCTACGGATGGATTTTGAAAATATCATGAACTGAATTAATGATTAAAGATGAGGTTTTACGTAAAACGGAAACAAAAAAAGACGCTTAAATTCAGAATCAGAAAGAGTCAGTTTAGATTTCGAAGACAAATAATGAGGAAAGAGGGAAAATTTGACACTCGCAAGTCATATTGAAAGAACAAAGCGAAGAAGCGTGTTAGCTACCTGACAACGTTGTATAAATGGAAAGCCGAACAAAGGTCCAGAACTACAAAAAATAGGAAGTTGGGATACACGACAGCCTGAAGGGTCAATACCAATCGAATACGAATTTATCTAGAAAAACATTTAAAATATCTTCATGCCTATTTTTTTAAAAATATGTTGTATTAAACCGTGAAATTCGTCGTCTTTATTCTAACACATATGTAAGTATGTATGTATGTATACAAAAAATTCCAGTGGTATTCAACTTTTGCATAATTTCTCTCTGTCAGCTAAACCTTGTGTTTTCTTTTCTAAAGTTAGGGCTTTTTCAGACTACGTTGGAATTTGTTCTTCGTGGACTGGAACCGTATATTTATTAAAGTATTTAGATATCAAATTCAACAACTATAGAACATATTCATGTTTTACCCAGCTAGCGAGACGTATTCAATTCTCGTAGAAACACTTATTAATATCAGTCTCGCTATCAATTGAATTAAAATATCTTTATTTTACTGCAAATTTCTTTAAGCTCTAGACATCCAACGGCAAAAAATGTTTTTGTTTGTTACGAGACACCACTTAAAAAATGCAAATTTTACTGAAAGCCAAATATTTTAGCCCTGTAATACATGGTACTATATAAAAAATACCTATAAGCCAAAATGATAGTAAAATATAGAAATCATCATTTATATTGTGTCTTCAAGATGCTTCGTGACTTTCTCTTGCTTTCCTTAAATTTCTCTTGACATAAACGTTCTGTTTATAAACAAGTTTTAGTTAAGTGGCTAATCAAAAGGAAGAAGTAATTTTACAAGGGAAAATTGAAGAACATGTAAGTTATCAGTTGGAATTAATTTGAATTAATTAGAATCTATCTCTTTATATTTATCACAATATAAATCGGAGAGTTCTAATTTAAAGGACCTTTTCGAATACATAGTATCAAAGGGATTCGAGGTGTTTGTTTTTTGTTCTTATAAAACATCATTACATCTAAGACACGTACGAATAAGTTCTTCCTAGCAAAACAAGAACCTTTGTTGCTAAAATTGGCACATGTAGGATCTTTAATCTTGTAATATGACATTTTTTTAATAAATTCAAATAATTGAATGAGGCAAAAATAATAAGCATGCCGATGGCTAAATATTTAGATTATCTGAATATGTAAAAAATTCACCAATCAGTGCCTGGCAAAACATTCTTGAAACTGAAGGGATATAAATATCAATAATGTATGATTTTACAATGCGACACATTCTGAAAATTAATTTAAATATCAACATGAAGAAATCATATGAGATCACTATTTTTCGGGATTTCCTATTCTTACTGACAATTAACAGTTCGGATTTTATGATTAAATAAAATTATATGGCAGTTCTAATAGAAAAATATATATGTTAAAGTATATGACCAAAACCTTAAAGATGAGGATAGAGATGAAAATAAATAACATTTCACCGTGAAACTATTATCACAAAGATTTTAATTAGTATTGAGTAAAATAAATATGTATAGACTAAAAACAATTACAAAATCCCAGTTAGTCCCACATTTACGAGAGATTCAGCAACTTTCACTCTGTGTAACAGCTTTAGTGAGGGAGTATTATCAATGTAATATCTGTGCTTTTTAAGTATGAGTTGATATCAGAATTTATACAAACAGAATGCATATTTTTACTACATGACATTACACCAGGTTTTGGATAAATATCAGCTAAGTGACTGTACTAAAAAGAAAGCAAAAGAAAATGAGAATACTACTAACACTAGTACTACTACAACTACTACTATTACTACTACTACTAATACTACTACTAATAATAATAATAATAATAGGTCCTCAAATGTACGGGGAAACTAGAGAAAACCGGATAATGATCGATGTCAAAGAACATGAAAGAAATAAGAAGCATTATTCAGTAAGAAAGGAAGCCAACAAATTCAAAAGGGAATTTCAAGTGGATGAAGAGGTGAAAATAAGCCATAATACAACTAATGCAGTGGCAAGGAACCTAAAAAAAAAAGCAAATTCAATGTAGCAAATGCAGAAACGGTGGCAAATAAGTCTCCAAATATTCAATGATCTTCACGTACAAAACAAACTCATGTAAACAAACCCCATATCCATCAGTAGTTACGTCGTGCAGAATTAAAAGCTGAAAGTGATGTCTTTATTCATGATGCACTGGACCAATACCTGGTAACTAGAAATAGCCAAATACACTTACTGAAAACAAAATGTTCTTTCTTATTGATATGGCAGTCTCTGCAGATTGTAATGTCTTTTTGAAGATCTTAAAAATCTATCGAAATTAAAGGATCTTGAAGTTGCAATCTAAAAAATGTTGGACATGGGGATTTCAATAATTCTAATTATAGTTGGAGGTCTAGGACTGATTAGAAAAAATTTCTGCATAGGCTCATTCAAAGGATTCTTTGTATCCAATGCCCTACAGAAAAAAACAAAAAAAATGTATAGCTCATAAATTATGAGGAGTTTTATCTCTGTAAAATGTGTTTTTGATCTTAACGTTGTTTTTTTTTTCTTTTACAAAAAGTGATCAGTGGGAAATGTCATTAAGCCATTTCTCACATTAGGTGGGACCCGGAAGAAAAAGTTTACACAAAAGAAATCCAAGGAATTAATAATAATAATAATAATAATAATAATAATAATAATAATAACAACAACAACATTAATAACAACAACAATAATAATAATAATACCTGTTACAATTCTATGGGATTACACAATACACACTGACAGAACAATCAAGGCCAACCGGCCAGATGTTGTTATTAAAGACCACAAACAAAAACGGTGTCTCCTTATTGATATGGCAGTCCCTGCTGACTGCAATGTATCTTTGAAGATATTCAAAAAGTTGTCAAAGTACAAGGACCTTGAAATAGAAATCTCGAAAATGTGGCATATGCGAACATCAACAATCCCTGTTGTAGTTGGAGCCATAGGACTGGTTGGAAAAGATTGCAGTAGACTAATTGAAGGGATTCCTGGAAGTCCATGCCTCAAGGAGATACAAAAAATTGTTCTGACAGGTGCAGCCCACACCTTGCGAAGGGCTTTAACTATGTAATTTAATTTTTTTTTTTTTTTTTTTTGTCAGTGGAAAGTGTCATGATGCCATTTCTAACCTTAGTTCCCTGGGCGGGACACGGAAAGAAATGTGTAAACGCCAGAAATCAAAGAAAATAAT
>CAHIKZ030000125.1:1855000-1865000 GCA_903632075.3 Acanthosepion pharaonis | reverse complement strand
AGAAGAACAGACAAATTTAAGGCTCCATTTTAATAGTTTGTTTCAGCAGAGACCTTTTAAAGTACCCTGGATCCTCAGACATTAATTTCAATTGGTGAAACGAAAAATGAAATGAAAATTTACACTTTTGATGTGTATTAATAAGTTTATCCATAAACTTAATACTACCCGTCAAAAGTGTAAATTTTCATTTCATTTTCCTTTTCACCTGTTGAAAGTGATATTTGAGGATCCAGTGTATTTAAAAGGTCTCTGAAATAAATAAACTATTACAATGGAGCCTTAAAAGTGGTTTTTTTCTTTAATATATATATATATATATATATATATATATATATATATATATATATTTCATCAGTGTGGCTAGACATCCGGTTGCCTCTAGCTAGGATCGAAATATATATAAACTACTTAATGCATTTTTATTTATTAATACAGCGGCGTTTTATCATTTCTTAATAATATATCTCGAATATTTATGTTGGTAGATGGAAATCAATAACACTACATTATTCGGACAATTGTCCTCATCTTTGTCGCCATATCTTTTACAACCTTTCGGCCGTTGTACGCTCCGACTTTCTTCAGTTGGTTGGAATGTCGAATTGAACCGTTTATTTCTCTCGCTGGTATAGAGTGTTCTAGTTCGACGTGTTATGTCAGTTATACGTTATCGCTTGTTAATTCCCCTCTCCAAGTTCTCAAGTGCCTTTAGCGGGTATTGAACTTTACACATTTTGGGTCCTGTCACTGGATCTAACCAACGCCTTTATCCACAGAATTATGTGTCCTTGAAGAAGGCCGGAGCGTACAACGGCCGAATCGTTGTAATAAATATGGTGACAAAGATGAGGACAATAGTCCGAATAATGTAAATAGTGTACATAATACTTCATCTCAGAAATATAGACGGAAATCAATAAATATAATGTTTAATAAATTAACACAGTATTTACTCAAATAGGAGTATTTATAAAAATAGTTTTTACATTGATTAAATTTTTCAGATTAATAAATAAAAAAAGTAATTTCTTTGTTCATAAATTGTTTGTTTACGCTTGGATAGTCAGCGGATATTATAAATTCAAGGCACTATGGTTCAATAGAATACTATTACCGGCAATATTTACCTTTACTTCACAGTAAAAGTTCTTCGTGGTTAAGTCGTTCAAAGCACACCGGATCTCGCAATGGTTCCTTCTACCCAGAGTATTTCTTGTTGGAAGCCTACCGGAAGGCGCATAATATTTCTCGAATATTCATGCCGGTAAACGGAAATAAATAAATATACTGTTTAAGAAATAAACTGTGTGTCTACTCAAAGATGAGTATCCACTAAAAATAACGATTCAAATGTTTATATATATATATATATATATATATATATATATATATATATATATATATATATATATATACACTGCGTGCCAAATTATTATCGAGATAACTTTTTTCTAATATTTCAAAAACTGTCCAATTAATTGCCACAAAATTCTCACACAATGTTGGCAACAATAAACTGCGCAATCACTGAAATGTTTGTACTGATCTGCGCAATATAAACAAACTGGCGCCATATTCGTTATCAGTACGGTGACTCGAGCGTGCCAAGAATTTAGTGAAAAGATGGGCCGTAAAAATAGCTTAATTGATGCTGAAGAAAAAAATATTACCTCAGAATTCTCAAAAAGTTAACCTACCCTAGAAATTTTTAAAATGATAGGGAAGTGTCAGCAAACAGTCAAAAATTCACCGCCGATCCGACACAAGTACGCAAAAGAGCATATAAAGGCAAGCCGAGGGTTACTTCACGTGGTCTCGTGTCACGACTTAAACGAGGAGCCACGAAGAACCCTGCTATTCAGTCGTATTGGGGATCCTACTGTGTCTAAAAGTACTCGGTGTCGGTGTCTGAGGGAAATAGCAACAACAATCAAACCTGTATCGATGCCACCGTTGACGAGAAGTCACATTCAAAATCGATTGAAATGGTCCTCGGACAATATGAAGATTGACTTCTCTAAAGTTTTGTTCACAGACGAAACTCGAGCAACACTTGATGGGCCAGATAGATGGTGCAAAAGCTGGGTAATGAACGGAAAGAATCACCATCAGCGTTTGAGACGCCAACAAGGCAGTGGTGGCATAATGTCCTGGGGTGGTATTATTGGAAACAGATTAGTGGGCCCATGGAGAGTACCAGATGGCGTCAAAATAACTGCTGATGGATACATAGCATTTATGAATGAGCATCTTGAACCGTGGATGAAAAGGCAAAGAGTTGCCTTCAGAAGGGCCATTGTTTTTTATGCAAGGTAATGCTCCCTCACACGCTGCTCACAAGACTACTGAATATTTGAAACAGTTAGGCTTCGATGGACCGCGAAAAATGAAGTGGCCATCAAATTCTCCGGATTTGAACCCAATCGAAAACCATTGGAGCATCATGAAGCGAAGACTGTACGCCAATGGACGACAATTCAGGAGCAACGCTGAGTTATGCGAAACAATTCTTGAAATATCTCGCGGCATTACAGCAGATGACATCCTATTATTAACAAATTCTATGGATCGTCGACTTTTCCAAGTAATTTCAAAACATTCCCTATTAATTTGTTTAAAACTGTGCCTTTTTTGTATCTATTATTATTTGTTGATTATCTTATTTAATAGCTTCTTTTGATCATAAACATTCACGCTCAACATTAATAAACGTTTTGTTTGTTCAATTCTGGGAATTTTACGAAAGCTTTCTAATAATTTGGCACTATCAAATCACCGTGCTGATAACAAATATGGCGCCAATTTGTTTACGTTGCGCAGATCCGTACGAAAATTTCAGTGATTGCGCTGTTCAGTGTTGCCAATATTGTGTGAATTGATTGGACGTTTTTTGAGATATTAGAAAAAAATTATCGCGATAATAATTTGGCACGCAGTGTGTATATATATATATATATATATATATATATATATATATATATATATATATATATATATATATATATATGATGGGCTGGTATGTATTAACATATTACTTGTCAGTATCTGAGACTTACAAATACAGTGAGATCAAGAATCGACTTATTGTGACAGAAATGGTATTCTATAGACTAATTTTTAGCACACTTTTAGCAAATAATATGCGAATACAGGAAGTTTTAAGGCGATTAAAAACTACAAAGGACACATTGCACAATGGATAAAGGCGTTGGTCAGATCCAGTGTGACTGCACCCAAAGAGTGTGTGTTCAATACCCGGTTAAGGCAGTGGAGAACTTGGATAGTGTAATTAACAGGAGATAACTGAAAAATGACATCCATTAAAAATGGCACGTGAAACTAGAATAGTCTACCCCAGTGAGCGAAATAAACGGTTCTGTTCGACATTCCAACAACCTGAAGAAGGCCGTAGCGTACAACGGCCGAAACATTGTAATAAATAAGGCTAAAAAGATGAGGACAATAATCCGAATAATATGAATAGTGTAGAAAATACTTATAGCAACCAAATAAATCAGTAATTTAGCGGAAATCTAAAAGCAGTGAAATTTCTGATAATTGATACGCGCAAGGCATATAGATACCAGAACATGTAATAGAAATATCATGTAAACTAATTTTGAGTAAAGTGAAAACAAATCAACGAATATGCTCATATCAACCTGGTTGCTTGCATAGTTTTTAGTCGACCTTAAAATTCTACAAGGGATACACTGTATATTGCCAGCCCTCATCAGGGCAAGCTTTTCCTAGGTTATCTATCACCGAATATATATCACTATATAAACTAAAATATAATTAAATTTAATCAAAGAATAAAATATTTGCAGTTAATTTTTACAGCAGGAAATAACTTGAATTAGTGTCGCAGGTGTTGAACTCCAGACTAATTGCTATTTTCAATCAGGAGAAATGTATATTTTTCCCAATGATAAATTTCAATATTTCATTAGCCATAAGATGAATGATTTCTTATTTTAGTATAATGTAGTAACAGTGACAACCTCGCCATAGAATACTGTATGTGGAACAATTAAAACTGAGCACTAATAGCGTTTACACTTTGAGACATTTAGCAAATTGATAAAACAGTAACCTGGGAAACAATCGATCAGAGATATTTTGTGATCCAAACAACGATTTCCCTTAGAGCTTGAGAATGTTTCTTTTACCCAATGAAATTAATATTCATCATGCGTAAATCGGAACTGGTAGTGTTGATACAAGAACTGACTGAGAAGCAATAGTGTGAATATCGTATCTTTAGAATTCAAAACCACAATTTCTAATGCTCAGACTGGTCTAAATGACAGACACTGTAAAATAACATCAGTCATCAACAATAACAACAACAACAATAATAATAACAACAACAACAACAACAATAATAATGATAATAATAATAATATGAAGAAGAAGCCAACCTTCGCACTTGCTACAGCATAAATCATCCTAAGACTGATGTTTATTGCCTGTATGCCTCCAGACCCAAAATGAAGCAAAAGATTAGTTCAACTATAACTGACTTACAAACTTACAGTAATGCAGATCACCAACCATTGATCTTGTACAATGTAAATTAATGTTAAGAGGTATTACATATTTGTTTCCAAGACTTGAGATTCCAAGAAATCAGTCGAGGAAAGAGATTGCAATGAAAGATCGTTTTCACACGTCATAAAATAGAATGGCTTAGATTTAGAATTTGCGCCCTGTTTGCTACAGAAATCAGAAGGTTTGAAAAACAAGTGTTTTGAAGTAAACAAATTAAATCGCATACAGAATTATATTTAAATGCATCATTGAGATATGATGTTGTATGTGCAGACACGAAGGATTTTATACTTTAGTAGACTGAACACTCCCAACTTGTGTTGGAATCAATTTTGGAAAAGAACAATCCTACATTTAAAAGCGTTGAGAATGAATCGCGGAACTTCTCCAACATAATTCCAAGAGTTCACATCAATTCACTGGCACGTGACACTTTTTTTTTTTAAATTGAGATAAAATATTGGGAAATTAAAAAAAAACTTTCATTATGCTTGCACGTAAGTTTACCTGTCTCAAGGCGTAGGTATGAATTGGACACGTCAGCAATGTAACATTAATCAATGCAATATACAGTTTTCATATAGAATATTATATCGATTACTCAGAAATGGTGCTGAAATGTCCTCGGCAAAACTAAGAATAGATAAAGACCATCAAAAACTAATGACATCTACTCTGAGATATGGAAGCGGGTTTGACAGAATGAATTCCAGATATATCTTTTGTATAACTTATCAATATATATGCACGCATGTATTTATTAATTTAGATGTAAGGACGGGTGACCGAGGTTTTAAAACATTTATTTTCTGACCATAACCGGATTCGAATCATATCTACGGAAGATAATTTGCAGTAATTATCGGATTGAGGACCCGATGCCACCGTGCACTACCTCTGGAAAGTGTCTAAAATATATAAGATGGGTTGATCAAAGTTTTTTGAGTAAAACTAGCTAGGGAAGAGAGTCGGAAGCCGTTGATAGTTGCGCTAGTACGAAGTTGAATATCATCCTAATCGAATGATGATTACATGGTGATGTGCATAATCCTGGGTAATGTAATTAAATTTCGCTCCACATTGCGGCATATACCAGCGACTGTTATATCGAAATCAACTTCATTAAGCATTGCTGCAAATCACTATTATACCATAACGATGTATTATGGATTAAAAAAGGAGGCAGCAGTAATTTTGACAATCCCATGGAAGAATATGACGGAACCGAGGTATGCGACTTAGTAGGATGTCCCCTATTAGTTTAAATTATTTTAATGATCCTAGTAGCCATGGTCTGTACAGGGATAACGGATCAATCATAATATATAAATGTACCCCACCGCCCAAATAACCGACGTAATCCGTAAAAAAATTACTCTTGATATTCAAAAAATTCTGATTCTGACTAGAGATACAAGTTAATTTAGAAGTCACTGACTACATGGACGTTACCCTCGATCTGCGTGATGGCACAATTTCCTCATTTAAGAAAAGTAACCAACAACCGCGTTATATTGACACGGTTTATAACTATCTTAGACACGTTTTGAAACATAAAGATATTAATCATAGATTGTCCACTAATTCATCGAATGAGAATATCTTTAATAAAAACAAATATGATTATGGAAAAGCATTAAAAATAATGGATACAAAAGCAAATTAATATATGTTGATAGACATAATTACCCTAAAATGCAAAGGAAACACAAAAATAGAACAAGGAAGATATTATGCTTTAACACCTCATATAATCTAGCAGTTAAAACTAAAATAGAAAAAAACGTTTTTTAAAATATTATAAAATAATTTCCCCCCCCGACTAATGTATTGTATAAAAGTTTCAATAAAAACAACGTTAAATTAATTTATAGTTGCCTGCCAAATATGACTAACTTAATTAGTAAGTACAAGAGAAAAATCATTGTCAAACCACACCCCAAACCCTCTAAGTGTAACTTTAGAAATAAGGACGCGTGTGTCAACTGGAGGGTGTGGCTTACAAAGTCGAGATACATAGAAATATACCGAATAACACTGACAAGAAATCAAACATTTACATAAGATCTACCCAAGGTAGCTTCCAAAAAACGTTATTATAATCACGAAACAAATAGACAGAGTACCAGCTTATCCACTTACATATGGGATATAAAGCAAGAAGATAATAGTGACCCCATTTTGAAATAGGAAATGTTCAAAAAAATGTCATAAATATGAAGCAGGTGACAAGTTTTATTGGTTTTGTATGGAAGAAAATTAGCAATTGTCACCTATAAGAAAGCTAAGAATTTATAAAATAAAAGATCCGAGATACTAAAGAAGTGTAGGCATAGAAGAGCCTGGTTATTAGAATAGTGACTTGTTTTGTCACGTGGTCTTATGATTTTAATTGTTTTATCAATAAAAATGTTTCCGCCATTTCCTTTTTTATCCAGTTTATCCTGAAGATCCGTTTAATACAAACCTAGGTAGGTTTGTCTGGCTCTTTACTATTTATTCTAATTTACCGCACTACTTAGCGTATAGTGCCCTCTACGATTTCGTTGTCGTTATACTCGCTTTGTTTTCTTTTCTTTTCTTTGGACTAAGTACTTAAGATACTTGACGATTTTTTTCGTCTTGTTCTGATGTTTTTAGTTCTTTCTTTTTTTACTTCCAATATTTCCCCCGGATACCAATTTGACCTCAGTTGTTTAAGGTTGAGTCACACAAGGTTTTCAACTGAGTAATACTTTTAATATATATATATATATATATATATATATATATATATATATATATATATATATATATATATATATATAGTAATTAGTCGAACCTAGAATAATCCAGAACAAACTGCAGAAAGCTGTTTTGTCCTATCTGGGACACATCGGCAGTGCGCATCCACTACCGAGAATCCAACCCGGATTGTTTCGATACAGCGCAAACGTCATACCAACCGTACCATAGAACGAAGAAGACGCAAAGTAATCACGATATAGCACCGTTACTCACGCAGTTCCGCAGCGATATCTATCCAAATATTCAGATAAACTCGGAACGGTACCCCAAGAGCCACGTCTGCTTTTGGGCCCTTCTCCGCTCCATGGCATAGCATTAGCTGGGTCTAGCAAGGATATACAAGTAATATATATATATATATATATATATATATATATATATATATATATATATATATATATATATATATATATATATATATATATATGTGTGTGTGTGTGTGTGTGTGTGTGTGTGTGTGTGTGTGTGTGTGTGCACGCAAACACGTGTGTGTATTTAGACAACAATCCTTCATTCATGCACATATCACTGAATACAACAGAAAAAGGGGCTTTGATTTAGTTTTTTTTTTTCATTGAACGTGTTCTAAAAGTGAAAACATTGTATAAATCCATACATGCAAAAAAAACTTTCTTGTTAAAGGTTCATATATTTCAACCTTGAAAATGGCTAAATGTATAACCGAAATCGTTCGGATAAAAAGATCATTTGGCCGTTTTTATATAAATTATCATCTGAAAAGAAAAAAAATATTAAAAAAAAATATTATATTATATATTAGATAAACGTTAATTTTAGTGTATACTTGTACTCGAACTTGTATAGACGCTGTTAATTTATTAAACAGTATACCAGTTTGTTTTTGTCTACCGGCCTGAATATTCGAGAAATAATTTTAGATAAGTACATGCACTCTCTCTATTTAAAAAAAAATCTAAGTTATACAAATCTGTCTGATGAATATCTAAAATTACACCCTTTTCCATTCATATATATATATATATATATATATATATATATATATATATATATATATATATATATATATATAAAAAAAACATAGAAGTCAACACTTAGAGGCGACAGTCTGTTTCATGCTATATGCAATCGTCAGGCCTTGCATATAGCACTTTATTCCATAAATATAGCACAACTTAAGACTATATTTCTTTATATATATATATATCTATATATATATATATATATATATATATATATATATATATATATATACATACATATACATATATATATATATATATATATATATATATATATATATATATACATATATATATATATATATATATATATATATATATATATACTCTCATTCACCGACAGATTGTTTCGCTGTATCACAGCACTTCGGTGTGGCTAGACGTCAGGTGGCCCTTATCTTGGATCGAAATCCGGCTGAATTGGCGTCATTCTGAGATTCTACCACTAAGCCGTCGACGCACGGAGGGATGAACGTGAATTTAGCGTATTTATTTTAGATAAACCAATATATATATATATATATATATATATATATATATATATATATATATATACAATTTTGGTAAAAGTTATTTAAATTGATGTTTCCACAGTCTTCACGTCATCATGTTTCATTTGCAGGAGGCAAGCCTCATCAAGCACAATATTCAGCTGTTACTGAAACATATTTAAATTCGAATCATGGATTCATCTCGCCACCCCGGCCAATATATCATCGTTCAAGTGGTTAAGCGGTCGATGAAATATGGAAGAGAAGCTAAATCAATACAATTATTCACTAAACTATATTTTCCCCTAAAAAAATACCATTAATTGTAAACCATCATATAGGAGTGCCACTAACGTTTCCCAGAATTTTTCAACACCGTGGAGAGACAGGAGAAAGTATGTTATTGACCTATAACCATGGTTTTAAGTTAAGAATTTGCGGATATCTTCATGTTAACGTGATCACTTGTCTCCTATTCTGCATTTTCACATCGGCCATATTCTGTTATAGAGTCATTTTTTTTTTAAACAAAACAACAAATTTCACTTAACGAAAAATATCCTCTCATGCGATCGCAGTTTTCGGTTGTCTATTTCTTTAACTCTCCAGAGAAATGCCACTGAAGTTTGAACGTATTATAATCGTCATTATTAATACTGAGACGGTGGTTATAATACACCAATTTCCTTTCTCCCTTCGCAGAGCCGATGTAAAATCTTTTAAATCTCTCGTTACAGATTTTGGCAATATAGACCAAAACTTTTGGCAAACATATACTGTTCAATTGGCATTTTGCTGAGTCACAGCATATATATATATATATATATATATATATATATATATATATATATATATATATATATTATGGAAATTATGATAAGGCTTATTCCACAATATTACATCAGGGGTTTCTATTAACAATAATATTTTTTGGTGGGATATTTTTTAAGATTCTTCTTAGGCATGGCATGGAACGTAACGTATATGGAAGCGGAAGTTTAATCGCAGTTCAAATACTTGCCTGTGCTGTTGAATTCACTTTCAAAATATTGTCAGAGGGAAGGGCATGATTTTATTCATTCTCTCCACCATATATTTAAAGCAAGACTATTAAAATTTGGTCAACAAAAAGAAATCACTTAATTCAAAAATGGTGTTGGCAAC
>CAHIKZ030000125.1:1807500-1852500 GCA_903632075.3 Acanthosepion pharaonis | reverse complement strand
ATGATAATATCAATTATACCTGCGTTAGTAATGTCGGAGTTAGCTCCTCCTTAGCTCCTTACCCTTCAATAGGGGTCTCTCTACCCTGGTTATAAATACTCGCTGACCCTTCTCCTCGACCACTTTTTCCCTCAGGTCTTTGGGGCGCCACCTTGATGCAAATCTTTTTTCCTCAGGCTTCGGCCGTATACCACCTCGCAGATGTGAACGCTCACAGATACAGCGTTTCCCAAATGCTGGGAACATGCTAAGAACAATACACGTACGTACAAACACTCACCACAAAACACACACATAATATTCACCACACGCACTGCGTCCATGTAACTGTCCATGTAACTTGTAACCTTTCTTATTATTAATACATATATTTGTTTACATATATTTATCGGTCTTGTGTTTGTTTTTCCTTGTCTTCTTTGGACTTAATTAAAATCCAACATTCTCATGTACTTGGGCCGGATTACAGGAAATTTTAACCCACGTGTATTCTTCTACTTCTACTCAACATCGCCGACACAATAACATCGATAGATGCATATCCAAGCATAACAACACCATATAAAATAAACATATTTCCAAGAAAGAAAACGTTATTTTTTTCTAAATTTAAATCTGGAAGAATACGACCTTTCCATTGAACGGTGAACGTATTACCTATAATATTGTATATTAAGTGAGCATTTGTTCCGGTAACTATGTTAGATTTTATTTTCGTTCTACTGAAAATCCTTGAAAGTTTCAGTTCTACAATCACTGAATATCTTTAGCTAATATTAAATACATAAACAACATTGCGCGCTCTAATTATTCTGGCAATTGGGAGATACGCTGATGACACCGTACTGATTGATAGCAGACACGTAAACAAAATTACATACCTCCTACAGAAGGTAGCGAAGGAGAGCGAGAACAAGGACTAAGCATAAACTACAAGAGGACATAATGCATGGTCATCAGTATAAAGATGAAACCGGAATGCGATTTTCAGGTCTGGGACACTAATATCCTGCAGGTGTGAGAGTTTAAATATGTTAGTAATATTTTGATGGAGGAGGGAAAATGCGATGCTGAGATCCGTAGACGTATTGGGATGGCCAAAGATGCATTCCAAAAGCTGGGCAGAGTATTACGAGACAGGAGGATCTCTTTGGTAACAAAGAAAAGAGTACTGAGCTGCTATGTGACATCTGTCGTCCTTTACGGTACCGAATGCTGGACAGTCTCCTCAAAGATGAAGAAGAAACTCTAGGCCTCGGAGGTATGGTTCTACAGAAGGTTGCTAAGTATATCATCGACCAGCGTGTGAGCAAGGATGAGGTTTTCGAGAGGTTGCAAACAAGGAGAAAGCTTATGCTTAACATCAGGAAGATAAATTTCTGGGACATGTAATGAGAAATGAGTGCCTGTCGAATATGATACTGACAGGTCGATAGAGGGAAAGAGAGAGAGAGAAGGGAAAGCAATGCATGACACCTGGCGGGCTTAAGAATGTGGATGGCAGAACGTCGTCTGCGAAATGTGGCAGATGTATGAAACTTATTGAGAGTTAAAAGGGATAGTGTGGAGTGGAAGGCCATGATCTCCTACGTGTTGATGGGACACGGTCCATCAAAAGAAATCATTGTAACAAGGGAGAACTCGAATAAAGGAAAAAAAGATAAATGTAACCTATGTTTGGTTGAAAACGATGATATTAAAACATTCAAAAAACTCGGGATTATTGAACGAGAGAAATATATTTATATATATATATATATATATATTTGTGTATTTAGGCAGAAAATACTCTCTTAGACACATCTGCTTAAATAAATTACAGACATTCTGTCTGCTTATTTTAAATACAATCCATTGATACTCACGGATAAATTTTTGTGCATTGCAAATAAATGATGTGAAAAATGAAAATCGTTTTTATTTCCCACTTCTCAAGTACTTTCGATGTTCTTCCGAGATCCTCTTAATACAAAACTGTGCTTTGTTCTGTGTTTCAAGTAGCAAGATAAAACTCTTTTTTTCTATCCATTACTTTTTTTTTTAAATTTTTGCGACGGTTGACAATCATGCTTAGCGTTCATTAGAACGTGAACAAATATCCATTATGTAATTTGTTCCTCTGTGTTCTAATGTCATGTTCATGTGCGCATTAATGTGTGAAAAACTTCTTTCTATAGTCAATACAGAATATTACTACAGTATTCGTAGTTGATTTTATTAAGTGACTGCTTTAATTTTTAATGTATATTGCTTCGCGGATCTGCAATTTGAATTCTTTGATTTCTTAGTGTGAGGTCGCCCCCTGGTCGCAGCGCCAACTGTGACGTTCTATTCTGGTCTACCACGGCACCAACTGTGACGTCCCTAAACAGCACACATTGTGACGTCCTCGCCGCGGCGCCAGCTGTTCGCTCCTCGCTGCTCCGTTCGGGTGTCGCTGC
This sequence comes from Acanthosepion pharaonis, assembly GCA_903632075.3. Classification (NCBI taxonomy): domain Eukaryota; kingdom Metazoa; phylum Mollusca; class Cephalopoda; order Sepiida; family Sepiidae; genus Acanthosepion; species Acanthosepion pharaonis. Next base: position 1,850,059 of record CAHIKZ030000125.1, on the reverse strand, counting down.
TCCAAACGTGACGCCCGCCTGTCGCGTCAGTCGTGTTGTCTCGTCCTGTGACGACCAACTGGCTTGGTAGCGGTCGCGGCACCCAAATGTAACGTTCTAACCTTTTGGTGATTCGGGTGAGAATCTGGTTAGATTTGATATCAGCCTCGTCGTTCCCAACTCGCTTCCAACGCCTGGTTACCAAGGTAACTGCATTGATCCCCAGTCTGCCTACCCACTTTGTGAATTGATCTTAGACAGACGAGATCAAACAGTGGTTGGGGCCGTAATGCAAACCGAGTTCAACGGGGGTGATACCACACAAATATGCATAAAAGAAAATAAAATGAAAACTCAAAAAGTTCAAAGTATCAAAGAAAAAGGTAACAAACTTTATGTCTAGTTGTTCGATACATAGGACTGCATCTATCTCCCGACCCGTTCTATGGATTTTGACACGTCGTTTTCCGTTAGGTGAGTTTTAACGCTTCAAGTTGTTTGCTCTCTAAGAAATTGGTTTTTCGGTGTGTCTTCGGACGAAAGTCGAAAAAAAAACTTATTTCGGTGGTCTGGATCTAAGTCGCTCTTCAAAATAATTGTTCTTGCGTTGAAGAGGAGTCCGGAATTTGCGTGAATCTTGGTCAGCTTTCTGCGAGTCGGCTTCAACTGGAGACTGACTCTTCGCTGCAACTCCAACTCAAACTGAAATTGGAACTGGAACTCACTGGAACTGCTTTCTGCTCGTTGTGGCTTCGCTTATATGGACGCCGACCAAAACCGGGGTGGGTCTGTAAGCGTCGGGGTTTCCTCGATAATTCTAAATACATATCCACCTCTCTGGTTAGGAATTTCCACTTTTTCCATTTTTTGGGAAACTTTCCTCACTCCCACCTTCTCACCATACTTCAGAGGGCGTGAACTGCCCTCCCCACTTCTTCGTAGCAGCTTCTCATACCTACACTCTGGGTGGGCGGCGACCGCCTCCTTCGTGCGTCACGTGATCACCACTTGACCAATGATGTCTTAATCGGGCTTGGACGAATCCGCGGCTTTGTTTCAGGGGAAAAAAAAATCTTGCTTAAAAAAAAATTATCCCTTCTTTTCCTTTTCTTCCTCTTAATCGCCGTTACCATATCTCTAGCCGCAAACGGGACAATATGAACAATGTCGGTCATAACTCTTGTTCCACACGTGGTTTTCGTCAGGTATTTTATCGCTAATTATCCAAATGGGTGGTCTTCTTAACACAGCCAACGTCGCCCCGAAAGGACATTTCTAAATTCCCATTCATTTCCCTTCGGTACATATTTCTGATAACATAATTTTATTATCGCAGGCCAAGGATGTTCCGTCGAAGGAAATCGGTCAGCGGACACTCATGGGTGGGTTTTAATTTTTTCATATCTGTCCAAAGTCCTTTTAGTTGCCTGTTTTTCGTCACTTATCGAAATAACATTTTCATTTGAATTTTTCTATGGCCAGTCGGTCTGTGGTTGATAATAAGATGCCTTCCCGTACCAATAGTTTGTTTTCATATCCTTAGATAACACAGCCGTCGCCAAAACATATCTAATTCTTTCTTTCTTTCCCTTTCTTTTTACTCAGAATTTCCCTGTCATTGTAATGACACCCTTTCGCCATTTGTTACTTATCAACATATCCCTTATGCATTGTCTCTTAGCCGTGTGTGTGTTCTGCTTATCATCCACGATTCGGTCCTTAGCCTCTCCTTTTCTTCTTTTCTTTCTTTTCTTTTTCTGCCTCGTTAAATGGTGCCACATTGGTCTATGACAGTTGTGTTCTTTATAATTATTTTTTTTATATTTTGAATGTAGACAGGAATAGTGGTGTAGATTTCTCACAATAGATGAAGGGTCAGACATGTGTAGTGCAATGCGCCTTGTTAATAAAGATGTATATCCAACATATATATATATTTTTTTTTTATCGGAGATACATTCACCTAAGGGACATTTGAAATTATATATAATTTTGGTTTTACGTAATACATCAGTTTGTGTGGAGGAGTTATTCCGAATAATTAAATTGGTTTTATTGTATTTTTAGAATATATGATTAATTTTATATTTAATTAGGATATTAGTACGAATGAGATTTATTATGATTTTTTTCATCATGTTTGTAGTAAGCATGCATCTGGTTGCAATATAGGAGTTTGATATTTATTTGAGGAAGTACTATATTCTATTTGACGTGTGTTGAGTTTTTTGATATACATCTTCAATTTGTTCATCCACGATGTAGTTTGGGAAATAAGTATTAATGAGAGTCTGCCCTTGTTCTTGAGTCCTTATATACATTTTTGTTGAGTTTCCCTCTACCGATTTTCGGTAGCATAGATGAATAAAAAATAAACATATTAAGAACATCTGCAACTCTTCATTCAATATTTCTCTTAAATAATCAAGATTCCTAAAAAGAACTAGTACAAATAGCTATGAGGAATAATACGATCAGTTTGGGCTGACTTTTGTGTCGCATGTAATATAACGTTTTACCTCTTTTGTCAAACAGAATGCCAGTAGATTTTGTTAGTTAATACTAAAAATATTAATAAAAATAAACTGCCGTCAGTGTCTTGCACTTTGTATCCATCTTCATTTGTTTTTCCATACGTTCAAATTTTACATTTTATTACATCATTATTTTCGTTTGCCAAAATCACGATAAATTAAATTATATTTACAGGGAAAAATATAATGATTATATGAAAACAAATTATTAAGAAATATAATTTCTTGCTTACTATTTGTAATTTTGTGTGATAAAATCACATAAATGCGAGACAATGAGAATCACTTCCTCTGGGAATTCAAGAGAATAAAAATTGTTAATCATAAATGCTGTTCATGATACTAACATACATTTAGAGATGAGTCCTCCATTATGTCATTTAATGCAGGGCAATCTCGGCATAGACGCAGAAGCAAATGGAACCAACAGACATGTTGTTCAACAGAAGGCTTCTGAGAATACCATAGACCTAACATAAATATACTTATACTTAACATCAGGAGCAGACGGTAGAAATTTTTAAGGCATACAATGAGAAGAAAGTTTCTCTGACACATACAGAGGATATATTGAAGGTAGATGAAGATAGAGAGGAAACCAACGTATAATCCACAAAACGTATGTGTAAATGGTTGGAAGAACATGGATTAGGAGAGACAGCCCCAAAATAAAATTTACAAACAATGGGAACATTTGGAGAGTCATGATAGCCAAATATTGTACAAACTTGACAAGAAGATGGGTAAGTAGAACTAGAACATAAAGAAGAATATGGTGATGAAAAAGAAAAGAAAAAGTTCAATATATGCAGTATATCCTCCTATATGGCAATAGGTACTTGACAATCTCCTCACTGATGACGAAGAATGTTGTAGCAACATAAACATGTGGGCAATGACGAAATTTAAGAAAAAGAAATTAACAAAAGGAGAATGATAGCTGAAACTGATAAGGCACATAATGAAGAAAGAAGGCTTGCAAAGCACTCACACGAAAGTATGAAGGAAAGAGAGACACAGAAAAACAACACATAACCTTCTTAGCGAGTCTAAGTAATTGCAAGGCAGAACAAGGTTTCGGAGTGACAACAATATGACAAAATCTCTTAACACCTACAAAAAGAGTGGAAATTGTGAAGAGCTATGATGGCCAAGGTTCTGAAGAGCCACGGCACACTGAAGTATATGAATATATCAAGTTTATGATATGCTTATAAGTTAGTGTAATCGACATCAACGTAGAAATAAATATCATTCAGCTGAGTTCGAAATACGATTCAGAGGGCGTGTGTTCATTTAGTTCTTATACAACTGAAAAATATATTGACAAAAGACATTTATCACTGGCGTTCAACGGTGTTTATCGGAGGAGACATTATTTGAGTTCAACCAATATCTATAAAAATAGTGCTTCATCAACCATCGGACAGTGTAGCCAAATTGGGTGAAAATTGAGGAATTAGGCGACATTTTGAAGTAATACACTTCGAATTGAATTTCTCTTTATTAGCTGAGTTAGCAAAGTTCATTTTAGAAAAATTGCTCCCAAAATCGCAATTATAGATATTTGAAAATTAGTAGAGCTCTGCTTTCAAAAATATACTTAATTTGCCAATCGCTCCTTAAAAGGTAATTGTTGTCATGAGCTCTAAAACCTTATATGTCATTCAGATTACCGTTATTTATTCAATTTCGATAATTATCTATACATATAAATGTTTGTTTTGCTAAGTATATTACTGCTGTCGGAGTTTACTTTAATAGCGTCGATACTACATTGAATTACATCAAAATATTGCATGATTGCGTTTATCTTACTTTCTTTTCCTTTCTTTATCTTAAATTAATCATCCTATATTTTCCCAGAATTTTTTAGAGCGTAACTTTGGTTTTCTCTGGTGTATGAGAGGGAAAATAACGGAGAACAAAAGACCATTAAGGGGGAGAAAAGAACGTAAATCGTGGTCGGGTTCGTGTGTTTTTGGAGAAATGTCATGTCCGTCAAATACGATATATAAATATCTTATACACTAAGGTTCAGTAGATGCTCCAGCGTGTAAAAAACATTACTGGATGACTAAAAACGAAAAGGAAATAAATGATATAGGGACAGATAAATTTGTTTCGTGGGTCTAAAGACGCTTGATTCAATTAACAAGAAACAAGTCCTGGATTAAGGTGCTAAGTTTGAGGGCCTTTTCATTACACCTTGTATTAACGAATTATCAATTAATTTTTGGGACAGACATTACATGCAAATGGTTTTTTTCCATTTGAATCTTCGCTTTGAAGCTAACAGGTGGACCTCCAAGCAACTATAATTATCTATTTGTCTGTCTGTCTGTCTGTCTGTCTGTCTCTCTCTCTCTCTCTCCCTCTCATTCACTGACGTGTAATCGACAAAATTCCCTAATAATGACAATAATAGCGGCTATTACAGACTGTATGCTTTATAATATTTAACAATGTACGAAAAATAAATTCCCTGTTAGTGAAGAGACGTATAACGATTTTCAGTAATTAGAGAAACATTTACTTTCTCATTAAAGCCGTGAGAATTAGCTCAGATATACAAACAAATAAATTTTGTCGTTAAACAATCTTTGACACGCATATCGATACACATGCGTTGTGAGAATAGGTATATGAGACGAGATATCATTAAGCCATTACTTTGGATCAGCCCATTTTGGACACTGTGAATTCTTATATTCAATGGAAGAATGTGATAATAGTCTGAATAAATACTAAAATACTACTAACAATGTATCCAATAATCATTTCATACATTTCAGTTTCTATTATTCTATGATTTATTTAGATATAACTCTTTGTTCATGACAGGTATGAGGAGGTGTATAAAGGCAGTCGGGAAAAATAAAGCCCAATATTCAACTAGCTAAATAGTTAAATGAATCTAGAAGACAATCACCCAAACTGGAATGTCTTCTACTTAGATTCTACACGGCATTAGAATTCATTGTTTCCTTCTCTTTGAATGATTACAATCAAAGCATAGAAACTTCAGTATGTCTTGCTATATAATCCATTCATACCATTAACCAACGTATTTGTGAGAAAGTGACTGCAATTGCATTGACTGGAATTTTAACTCTGCTTATTGATCCAAGTTTCTGTGTTTATGGCCACTATACGGCGCGACAATTCCTATTTTAGCAGAAGCAAGCGTAATACGATGAGAAATTCGACAATTGAAATGTGCTGTCCTCACACCAAGCATAAACTCTCGCTACATTTTACACATCGATAAATTTAATATTCCTTTGCAAATTCGCCCATTTTACCGATATATATTCTTTAATATTCAAGTTGCATTCTTGTTTGTATTTAATTTTCAGTTTCAGTTCTTTATTATTTATCCCACTACCCATATTTGGGAATATATCTTCCAGTTCTAATTTTAGTACTGCGCAGTTACAGATCGCCCCGTTGCTTACAGATTTCAAAGGTAAACTGGCCAGATTGAACACACTTTTACTTTCACCAAATTCTCAAACCACTCATCTAGGCAAATATCCCTAGACATGGGTCTTAAAATGTTAACACTCTAGCGGTTAGTTTAAATTAAGGATTCAGTTCGAATTTCTTTGCAGGTCAGTAGGATGGATATATATCTGATGTAGTCCGGAGAGCACAAAAACCGAAATGTTGCGAATGCAATAACAGCTTTGAGGACGATAATCCGCGTGTATATAATAAAGGAAAAATGATTATGCATGTGCAAGACCGTGTTAAGGTGAGAAAAGTAGTATCCTTCGCAGCCACGCTAGACGTCGATTCAATGTTCGAAAAATTAATAACATACGCCCTGATTGGTAGACGTAAATTTGGCCATGTTCAGAAGTGAACAGACAATTATTTTATGTATGAAGACGTTAGTCTCACATCCTTTACAGAAGTTTTTAACAAAACTTTACAGAATTTAACAAAGCCTGTGTATCTAGAATCCGTGATTTTACTTACGATTCAAAAACGACCTCTACTACTTTTGGGAATACGAAACTGACTCCACCACGAGACAGACGTTGGATCTTAATTTATTTCAACGAACACATCAGAAGAGGAAAAGTGTAAAAAAATATAAGAGAAAATAAAGAATATTATAAAAAGAAAATAATCAAGAACGTTTTCTATTTGCAAGTTAGGAATCGTTTCCCAAAATAATACCGATGCGCAAAGCATCCGTCGATAATTACGCTTTTTCCTCGCTAATGAAACACACCATTTTCGCCGAAAAATCTCTTCTTGATTGCTTCATACATTTAGAAGATACGGGCGTCGTAAAGACTACCTTCTTACCTGCCATCAAATGCTTGCGGCGCAGTAAGAAATAAATTGCTAAAAAAAGAGAAAGCAACATGTGCAAAATGAAAAAGGAAAAAAAATACAAGTGAGGATCAGATACATGGTTTACCGTAGCTCATCTTGTAAAGATGTTTTCTTTCACACAACGCATTTTCTTTACGTACAATAATACATATCGGTCATAAACATTTGCCTCAGTAAGTATTTTGAAAGTGTAACCTTTTATTAAGAAAAGAGAAAAATACAACATTAGACAAAACATATTTAACCACAATTTCTATTCATTGATGTAAGATGTAATAGTAAAAATTTAGAACGTTTCAGTTAACTATTCATGTTTATGGCCTTCCACCATTTACTTGGTAAATATCGTAATTTTCTAAATATAAATGCGTCGAGCATAATGTCACCGTGGGAAAATACCCAAAGCAGATCGAACCCATTTTTACAGATTAATAGATATGTATTTATCTGATTGTGAAGTAATGGTTATAAGTTAGGTAAATTTTATCCGTAGGCAGGGTTCAAATTTTGACTAGCCATTTACGGAGCCATTGGCGCAACTACTCTTGAAAATGCATGGCGCCATCTCTTTATTCATCAGCAAGAGGTAATATCTCAGGACAGGCTGTACTATATAACTTTAGGTGGCAGTCAATATAGAAGGATTATTTTGAATTCCAAACAATGCAGAATGTATCGAAAAAACACTATTTTTCTAAAAATATTTTCCATACACAAAGATCTATAGAGAGAGAGAGATCATCTACATTCTAAAGCGATATGTAATATTTTTTTTTAAATATATTAAAACTTATGTCTTCAATGTTCGCAGTGTGAGTGACGTAAATAAATGAAATCTGGTTTGTTTTAATATAGTGGACATTTATAGTTCCAGGAATTTCAAAATTAGAAGATACCCGTTTATCTCATGAGATAATGTTAGCACCATTTTTAGATAAAATCCATTACTTTGCTAATGAAACTGGAATAACTCTCCAGGGCTGTGGCAATGGCGACGGTATATAAATGCCATGCCTTACCCTGTCCAGAGTATAAGATTAACGTCTCGGCCGGGCCGACAATTTCCAAATGAAAAAAAAGGCATTATATTTGGGGACGACTTGAATACAAAAGATGCCCGAATATTGTCAGTGTTTCCAGCAAATCATATTCAGGGCTTCACACCTAGTTTGCTTTTACTTCCATTTCCTTTTCAGTGTTTGGATATGAGCATAAAGCTTCGGAACTTTATAATCAGGGTTTTCCTTCCAGTGTTTTCTTGATCTGACAAGCTCGATCTAATCGAGGAAGATAATTATGAGGTGTCACTATGCTCTCTTTTCAGTGTCAGAGCTTAGTAAGAAGTACGATCCTCACCTGGTTCTCTATAATCGCGGCCTTGTGTCATATCTAAGCAACACTTAGGCAATCACTATAATAGATAAAAAAGTTTCCAGGGGGTGCATAGGAATATTTAACTTTCCATCCACAAGTATGTATTATATTATTACAATGTTTACAATTGATTAACTGAGATAATGTACGAAAACTTACATTAATGGTGTTAATTAGCTAAGCCTAATAAGAGACAGCTTTCTCATATACTATAATATGACCGAAGTTAATATTTATATATTTCATAAATTGTTTTTCTCTTTTCTTACTCACCATCGAATAGAAAGCCAGGTGAAGTGACAGTTGCTCAAAGATACAAAAAAAGACTGTTGTTATGAGCACAACGAAACGGGTGAAACTAAAACAGCCCGGATAGGCAAAAGAAATACAACCAACAATGATTTAAAGAAACGGAGTTAGGAAAATGGCTTTCCAGAAACTACCACTTGAATTATGATTGTTTCCGATATAATAAGTATTTCAGCCACTGCTAAAGACAACAGATTATAATCCCCAGAATGTCTAATTTTATATATCCACAGGCATTAAATTAATATAATTCGTTTCATATCATTTGTCTTCGTAGTTAATTTTAAACGAATTATTTAACTATTCCCATCACGGCAAGGATAAAATCAAACTTGTTTTGAGAATAATAATAGAAACTTTATAAATCTATTAAATTAAATCGATGCGAAAGTTTTACAAATTTAGAATAATCAAATATCTTCTTTCTATTCAAACGTGATTACTGGATAATTAGTTTTAAAGTCTCGGAAATTGAACAATAATAGAGGGTTACTTACTTTCACATTTATTATAGATTCAGCGTCTTTTTTTTTATTTTCTCATTTATTTTTGGGAGGTGCCCTCTAAACATTTTCTCACCTAATTCGTCAATTAAGCGCAAACTAGAACTTTAATTCATATCGTATTTAGTCGTACGCGAATGTATCGATAAATGCAATTAAATGTAATTTTCCAACAAGTACATCCATCAAATATCGGAAGTCAGTTCATGACGTGAGTAATCAACAGTTGTCTGAGTTTTCATTAAAGCTTATTTTGTGTCTATGACCGCAATATAAATCTTCAGCAATGGTAGTATGACATTTATAAAGAGGATACCAGAAGAATTAACATATGGGAATAGACGAGACTAATTGAGGTGATCATCATTAAAAAAAATCACGAAAAAGTTTGCCAGTCGAATAATTGTATCTCTTTGATTTATCGTGAGACGGCTAGATTTTATCGCAAATTTATGTCAGAAATATTTCTGCTGCTAATAGATTTTACGTTTTTAATTTTTCAGTTCTTGGGTTTTAAAGATATTGATATTTTTTGAAAATTATTTTTATATTTCCTTTTTACTGAATTTTATATGTTTATTTTATGATCAGTATTTGATAATATCAGCATTTATCATTAATTATATTTTTTTAAAGTAATTATACTTTTAAATAAAATTTCTTTATAAATACTTTATTTTTGCTTATGTAGTTGACATTTTAAGAGTTTACAAATGATTTTCAATTTTAAAATTATCTTTAAATTCTGGAAAATTATTCATCTGACTTTTATATATTTCGATTCATTTTTATCATTGGTAAGTTTACGGGTAGAATGATTACCAAGAATAAGTAGTCAAAATGTTGACCATTATAATCTTAGAGAATTCTTTTCATTTGGAAATCTTTCAGCATATCCTCATAAATTGCGTGCTTTGGAAATGAGGTTAGCCATCATGACCATTTCTATTTTCCAAATTTTATATGGCTAACTTAGAAAATAATATATTCAATAAATAAATAAGACCGGTATATTTGCGAGATATATTGTTGCCATCTTCATCCGAACCAAATATGTCAATGATATGATAGAACTTAAATATTAAACCAAATACCTCAAAGACCAATTAGAATTATAACACACACAGACGCAAAAAGTATATACATGAACGCGATTTGATAAGATAAATACACGCGAGGTTTACCAAAATCAATGAAAAACAAGAAAAAAATTACTACAAATTTCATTTCACCACGATATTTCATCTCTGATGAAGCTTAAAAGTGAAACATATTTAATTCAAAAATGTTTCCTATTTGTAACTTATGCTATCATACTTTCGGATTCGGATCCATATTTGATACATATTTATTGCCAATGTGAACGGGCACATGTACACACGCACACACACGCCCCGACACACGCTCTTTCTCTCTCACACACAGAGACATTTTTAGACGAACGATAGCGTAATGTGGAATGGCAAGTGTGGCTGAGATCGAATACATTTCGAGTTCGTTGGATACAGGTAAGTGCAAATAAATTTCAGAAAGTTATGAATCCATCTATTCTTGAATGAACTGTGGTTGAATAGCAGTACAGATTGGAATATATAGAGCATTCGATTGCAATCAGTCTAAAATAAAGTCTTAAATCCTGAGGAGTTTCGTTTGTTTAGGACGAAATGCCAAAAAAATTCGAATTCGAATAACTTGCCGACTGAACACGCATATTTAAATTCCGTGGGAGAGTTCATTATATATATATATATATATATATATATATATATATATATATATATATATATATATATATATATATATAATTAAAAATACACTCTTAATGTGTTCTATATTTATTGGATAAAGTGATCAATATCTTAGGTAGAGCGTTCGTAAATATAAATGTGACCATTGAAGTCAACACTTAGAGGCGACAGGCTGTTTCATGCCTTACGATTTCGTCTAGCATGAAACAGCCTGTCGTGTTGACTCAATGTTGACTCACACACACACACACACACACACACACACACACACACACATATATATATATATGTGTGTGTGTGTGTGTGTGTTTATGGACGTCAGACAATATACTGCGATTAATTTTTTTATTTAATTTTTCTTGAGTTCGAACACGTTTTTCTTTTCTGTCCAAATTTTCTGTATTTCCGAGCGCTTCCTACAAAAGACAAACTCACGTTAACTATAAACCAGATTAATCTTCATTTACAAATATCATAAACATCCACTAGGCGAGTTGATCCGAACAAAAAAATTAAATTTATTATCTATTATTTAAAAAAAAAAAGAACATTTATCCTCATGCTCAAAAATAACAACACACCTGCAAAACCAAACTACAAAGGACGAACATTATTTACGAGTTCAAATGACCCTTAAGGAACTGTTTTCCTAATCAAATCAAGTTCATAAATTACATCGATCACATTTCTACAGGCTTATCCAGACGACTTAAGTTACAACTATACGACCACAGCTCCATGAGAACTCATTTAAATACACACACATAATCGTACCAGACTCTATCCGAAATATACTAGTAGAACATACAAACTTGATATCATCAACAGGTAAAATCCATATTAAAAATAATGGAAGCCTTAATGATAAAAAAGAAAAAGCCAGCTGTCAATAATATTATATGTGAACACGGCCACAATGTGATGAAAGTGTTCGAAAATAAACAGTCCCTATAACACTAGTTACATAATTTACAGATCCAGTTAAAAAGTGAAAATAAAATCGTCTTTGATAATGGCGAGAAGTATAACCGAAATCCCTTGGAATTACTGAACATTTAGATAGGTTCTAGAGAGTGTGTATCCAGAATAGAAAATACTTGTTCAAACATAAGAAAACTGGGAAAAAAAGATTAATCGTAATAGCTTATCTCTCGCCTTTAATGAAACGTGCATAAAAGAGGGATTGCTGACTAAACACAATGTACGCATATATATATATATATATATATATATATATATATATATATATATATATATATATATATAAGTATAAGTGCGCAGGTATGCAGAAAATAGAAAAGTACAGTTTGGGTGCATAATCCGGAGTTCTTTAGTATTTTTGTTTTTATTTTTTAAGAAGACAGTGTTCCATACATAAGCAGAGCTTATATTATAATATTTTTTGTTTAAAAATATGATTCCATCGCTACATAAGAGTTCTCATGTTTCAAAAACAAGAGCCAAAACCATCCAAATAATTAATAAAATTAAGTTGAATTGAGGTGTTTAGTCCATTTTCATCTTCAAGCGAAATTTTAGGAATAAGCTATCTCTTGGTTTACGTGTGTTTTTAGGCATGGACCGTTATAACATTCGTTATTGTGGGAGTGGCGGGGCTAGTTTTCTTGGTTCAATGGTCAGAGAGTTAATTCTTATCTATAGATTCATCATCTTCTGAGAGGTTTTGCTCAGGTTGGGTAGGGTATCTATTTCAAGGCTAATGTTGGCGGTCATCCTCTAGTTAGTTTCCAGTGAGTGATATTTTTATGGCGCGCCTACAAGTCGTTTAGTGTCGAGATGATTGTGTTTTATTATTGTCTATCTGGTTATCTATTTATTTGTTTATTCAACTGGGTGTTTTATATACAAACCGTATTACACATTTCAATTTGTTTTTTGACGACTACAGAAAGGGTTTTTCCTATTTAATGATTTGGCTAAGCTTTTAAGACTTTTATTAAACTATGGTATTTTTTTATATTAATTATGTAATGCGAAAATTTGTTGATGTCGGCAAAACACCGTTAACCTTTGGTCTAATAATTTTTCATTATTTAGAAACTTAATGTGTAGTTTTTCGTGTAGGCATAAAGGGCATGGGTCAACCCAGGTTTTACAAGTTCTTGTTCTATTTACTATTTTCCATTTTTCTTTTGGTGTTTCATTCGTTTCTTTTAGATGCCAGAAATATTGGGATAGAGATGTCTGATTTCTATTTTGAATATTGTTGAAGGAGCTCAAGTTGCCTCCATCTGATTTCAAACTTATTCTTCGTTGAGCCTATGTATATCCTATCAGTGTTAGGACACTCAATGGATGAGATAGTGCATTGGTATACCACGTATTTTGTGAAGCATTTATTTTCCAACGGGCAGTCTTTAGGGTTTCTACAATCACATAATTTTTCGTTATTTTTATCTAATTTTAGTCTATGAGTTTTATTACTGTTTTGGCATGCGTGTTTTTCTAGGATTTTCTTATTATGTCTTTTTATGGTTCTTTCTAAGATGTTATAGTGATGATAATGCACACATTTCTAAGTCAGAATTGTTCTATCATAATAACATGGCTTTTCCTTTTATTTGAACAATATCTATCTATTTTTAAAATTAAAATCATAGCAGAAATTTCTACTGAAACAAGATTGACGTTGTGTCTTTAAAAGGGAAGATGACTAATCAGAGATAGAGAGGTGCCGTGAAGGTTCAGGAAACAGTGTCCAAACAGCCCAGGAAACAGTGTCCAAAAAGCCCAGGAAACAGTGTCCAAACAGCCCAGAAAACATTGTTCAATCAGTGTTTTAAGTGAAAAAAAAATGACCGAAATCGTTAGACAAATGATAAATTTAATATTGTGAGGCTCACGTGAGTCACACAAGATCAACAGCCAGACAAGTGTCGAGTGAATGTATGTGTGTGTTTGTGTGTGTGTTTGTGTGTGTGCGTGTGCAGGAGATTGTGTAGGTTTATGTTGTAAAGACAGTTGGTAAATGTTATCATTATCCCGAGGACATTGCAATAATGATTTCGGATCTCCCTGTACAAGACCAAGTGCGTTCCATTGATTCAAATTGCGTGAACTTTTCATATTACAGCCTGGCGTGCTATAATTACTTCGGATATTTTTAACTTACCAATACACAACGGTTACAGTAGTACTGAAAATAATTTAAATAGGAAAAAAACGTCACACTATAAATAATTACAAAATAGAAAAATGCCAAAACTGTGTGAAGTAGACAGTAGTATGCCTCATGGAATGGCGAATTCTGTCATTCCAAACATAATGTTCTGTACTTTGACATCTTTGGAATTTCTTCGTTGAAACTGAATATACCCAATTTCTTTAGTGGCAGAACTAGTAATAGTTCAATACAATGTTGGAATAATAGGCATGATGTTAGTTTTCACCATGTTATACCTAATACTAATATAATGTTTCTCAAAACTTATCTATGTGGATTGTATACAAATGGTCTGTTTATCCAGTTATTAAGCGTTCCAGAAGTTTCAAGTGCTGAATTCGTTAACTGATATTAGACACAAACACATTTTATTATAAACTTATAAGAGTTAAAAAAATGAAAAGACTTAAAAAATGAAAATTTTGTCCATCGGAAATTTAGGTTAAACATTTCTATATTTCCTTCATTTTTTTTCCTTTTTTCTTTCTTTCATTCATTTTATCACTAAGATCAAGTAGATTCTCTTACATGTCACTTGTCTGTTTTGACGTGGTGAAAAAGGAATATTCTATTATTTATGAGGTATTGGCAAGGCGTAATGGTCCTGCGAACTATCTAAGGAATTAAATAACGAAGGGATGGAGAAGCCGAATTATAATAGAGATAATACCTTACTGCTTGTAACTCTCTGCTTGACTGGGTAGCAAATGTCTCTTGCATACATCTGCTCAGTTACATTATTTTTTTGATGTGATTCTTTGAAACGGTCCTTAGCTACAGTTTCTAGATCAGATCGTTCAATCCAATGTGATCAATATTTGATCAAGTTCAATAGCATCAATCGCAAAACCATTTAGTTTATCCAAATTTACACGTCTTGTGTTAAAACATAGGTGTAGTTTCCCGGCACTTTATAATCATGCCATAAAACAGGATCGTCTCACAAAGTCGCTATTGAAAAAGAATATGTTGAGTGTCGAATTTATGCTGGGAAGTTTAACGTTAAGCCAACTTGAATAAAGTGTTAAATATAAATAATTTTATATATTTTTAACTTTGTCTATTATAGCATCTATCATTTAATGCGGCTATACATAGAATGAAAATAAAATTGCATATCTTGATAGATTGATCTATCTTTTTTTTTATAGTCTGTTGAATTTTTACATGCCGTGACAAATGTCTTCGGCAGCAATTTATCGGCGAACAATACGACGGCGGCTGACCTCGCCCGTCCACGCCGTCGTCCCGCTTCCGAACTTTGACGAACAGGGATGGCGGCTGGTTCGCAGACAACAGCCGACCGTACGAAGAACAGGCTCGCGCGCCGCAATGCCCTGCTGTGACTTCGTCTGCCTGCGGCCCGTCAACTGTTTGCAGCTGGCCGTTGTCCGTCGACCGACCAAGACGCGTCCGTTCAATGAGTAGCAGGCACCGGCGAAGTCCCATGCTGTCTTATTAGCGCACCCATTTCGTGTAATAAAAGTAGCTTCTTTCAACAATTTCAAGGTAAGTGGAAGCACGACTGTTCCAATACGTTCAGCACGTGTTAGAAACAGGAACTGAACACTAAGTAGCCTTGAACGGTGATTTTTGTCTGTCACCTAAATAATCTAATTGCAATCTGTAATGTTTAAATTCCCAGTCTATTAAAACCACTACGCATTCACAAAAAAAAAAAAATCGTTAAATGTCGATCCCTGCTTACCACTGTATCGATTGCCGTCATGATCTCGTGGGAGAATTTATTTCTCAAAACCCTGTTTTTTTCAGTATGAATTTTTCACAGACTCCTTCCCATTGCATGTGTCAGTTGTCTTATAGGTCTTACTTTTCTTTAAAACTTTTTGATGCTCATATATTGTACCATTATATTCTCGGCATTAGTCATGCTGGATATAGAGTCTGCGTTTTAAAATATGATGATTTCTTCTTCATTTGAATATTATGCTCTGAATTACTTTGTTTTAACTTTTTAACAGTCAACATTTGCCTCTCTATCGTAGTGGATATCCAAACGAAATTTATTGAAATGCGTAGGAGTAAATTCTTCTCTATCTGATATCCACGCATAAAGGTATCTCGTATCAGTTAATCCTTCTCATTTACTTTGTTATTGTCATTCTGCCTTTCTCTTCCTCTCTATCTGTGTATATGACTGTTTTCTACGTACTGTAGTGATTGGATACTCGACCGCGAACAAGTCACTGATTCTAGATTTCAGGGAGTAGAAAAATACGAATGAAGCATAACGTAATTAGATGTTCAGAACTGCTGAAACTTTGTCAATATGACAGCTGAGACGAAAACATTATACTGAAAAATGAATTTGATTAAATTTTACTTTGCCCATTATTGTCGTTCCTAGAAAAGAAGAAAATGAAACAGATAAAGGAAATGAAAATATGCTATTTATTATTCATATTGTTTTGAGTTAGAATAATTTCCACATCTTTGTTGTTACGATGACAACTTTTCGGACATTTTGCTGAAGCCGACATATTCTCGTGACTGTCCTGGGAATCCACATGTAATTTTCAATTTATCATCGTCTTAGATATTATTCTATGAAATATTGCTCATTTATTTATAGTCCTATTGATACCAATGCAGGCACAGTGGAATAATGGATAGCGGCTCAGTTTGAGGAATCGGCGAGACGAGTTCGAATTCCAGTCGAATCCACTGCATTCACTTACGTGCTAATAACTTTGGGAAAGATATAAATCCTCTTCTCCTCCAAGGTATGCGCAAATAGCGGGGCATATTCCATTCCTTGAATGGAATATGGTTTAACTCAGACAGATAAAAACTGCCTCGTCACTCATGTATCGAAATATACATGATCGCCTCAGCGTGAAACCGCATGCCATAAAGAATAAATAATATTGGTACTAATTCTATTTCTTTCAGTATTAACCAGTCTAGTGTTTGGAATCAATGTTTTTATGTCACTAAAATTACTAAACAACAGTTTGAAACCTTAAGATATTGTTTCGGATATACCTAGCCTTGAATGAAATAAAAATAATCATCTAACATTATTAAAAGTAAATTTGCAAATATCAAGATACACCAGCCAGGGACACCAGAATGAGAATAATGTATCTCGGATGATTAAATAAATGTTTTATTTGTAGATAACCTAAAGATGGACAAATACCTGAAGAATATCACAGGGCGTAATAACTGGGACCTTCTGATAATAGCAAAAAGATTGTGAGATTTGAATGACTGACTGATTGATTGATAGATCGATTTTTATGGTTTATCAATATCTTACAGGTTATTTAAAGCTAGAAAATAATTTTAAATTGTAAGAGATATTTTATAATAATACATTTACTGATGCAACTCGTAATAATTAATCCATAGCTGGGGGAAAGAAGAGATGGGTTCCTACCTTTCCAAAAAGTATATTTAATTGTAACGGAATATAACGAAACCGACTCCCCTATTTGCAATTTCGAGCCGTTCTCATTACACCAGCCATAAATCCCAGGTAACAGTATCTGGTATTCCGAAGTAAACACCCAGGTAGGTATTAACTAGGTTTGACGTAGCTTAACATTGGTACCAGAACCTATATTTCGACATGATATATCCATATCCCTAAGATGACTGTACAGACAGTACAAAATGGTTTCTTATCCTTGGAAATCAGATATAAACATAACACATTTTGGTACAATTTTTTAGCTTAAAAAGAACAAAGTTAATTTTCTTCTGAACTGTATTGTGACATCAAAATCAAAAAGCGTGCAGAAGCTTCTAAATTGAGAGCAATTAAGATAATTCTATATGAGGTGATGCTTAAATTTCAGATAACTTAGGCGTGAACTGTAAGGAAAGACAAATTTAAGAAAAAAATGTTATTTATTTTCTGGGAGAGAGATTTAGTGATATATAAGACTTTTATTTTAGGCTAAACTGTAGACATTGAATAAATTTAACCGATAAACATAACATTTTCAATTGCTATACTTTTGTTTAACAAAGCGTTTAACACTTGTATACTTTAACAGACATCTGATAAAAAAATCATAGGTGACAAAACGAACCGATAATTTTAGCTTCTTATATCTTATGATATTAATAAGAAGAAATGCATGATTAAAAGCAGTATATTTATTCTCTACCCACTGCAAAAATATAACTGTCGGGTAATTTTTTCTGTCTGTTCAGTACGTGTGACATCAAAATATACATTCATTTTATTTTAAGTAATAGAATAAATGATTAAAGATTAGTTACCATTGCATCAACAATACGGAGAAAATTATCTGTTACCACAATACTAAAATCCTTAGAAAAGTTTATAGTATTGGAGCACAATCAATTAATCCCTTCTGTAATTGAAGAATTAAAACCGAATATCTTGTTGGAGTAAGAGGTATGTCCGAAAACGAAGAAAATGTAAACCCAAAGAAGATCTACATGGGAATCTCCGCAGGAAATTGGAACAACGCCTATATAACCACCGGCATTCCTTCAACAATAAATCCCTAATAAAACACTATCCAGACACGATTGAAATCTTGTTGATAATAGCCTCACCCCGCAATTAGAATGGAAGCTCATATCAAAGGCTCCAACTTGTTAGAACTTCAGAGACCGTTGTGAACTTTGTATCCAAGAAAAATTAGTTAAAATGAAATATAAAACCCTGCAGGAATTACTGAAGATTCCTAATAAACTTATATACAAATGCCGACATAAACATCGTTTTAAAAAGTTCATTCTTAGAAACTATAACATCGTATATGACAATAACATGTATTAATGCATGTAATCTCCTTTATATTATTGCATGAATTGATGTTTATATCTATATTTATATACAATTATTTTATATGTAATCTTGTAACTATGTGTATATGTGGACCGGTATACATATGGGTTTAGGTGTCTTTTGTGTGTGTATATTCATTTATGTATGTGGATGAATGTATAGGTGTGGCACCATTTACCAGGGCAAAAAGAAAAGAAAGGAAAAAGAGAAAGGAAAGAAAGGAAAAGAGAAGCGAGACCCAAGCGTGGATGATAAAAAAAAACACCCACGACCAGAGACAATTTACAATGTTATTTTGATAAGTAGCAAATGGCGAAAAGTGTCATTACCATGGCAGAAAAATTCTAAGTGGATAAGGGAATCGACTATGTTCTGGCGACGAACTTGCGTTATCGGGGATAGATAACAGCCGCGTAATGCGGGCAAAACATCTAATTAGCAAACCACAGACCGACTAGCCAAGAAAACTCCAATTGAAAATGTTATTTTGATAATTGACAAATAACAGGTGAAATACAGGGCTTTGGATAGATATAAAAAATTAACTGTGTCGTCTGCTAAGCCGCACACGAAGTAACGGCTGGCCGTTTTTTTTTTTGACAAGACATCTTTGGCGGTGATAACAGAACTATGTTATCAGAAATTTGCGACAAAGTATGACTAGAACAATGGAGTTGTTTTTTCGAGAGGACGATGTTTTGCTGATCACCCATTCTGATAATTAGTGAAAATATGACTGACGAGATCCAGATGAAGAATAGAT
Organism: Acanthosepion pharaonis; assembly: GCA_903632075.3. Taxonomy (NCBI): domain Eukaryota; kingdom Metazoa; phylum Mollusca; class Cephalopoda; order Sepiida; family Sepiidae; genus Acanthosepion; species Acanthosepion pharaonis. The sequence goes on along the minus strand of CAHIKZ030000125.1, from coordinate 1,830,523 downwards.
TTTATTACACTACTGGTCGCATTGTTCTGTTGGCGGCCAGAGAAGGTGAGAGCTGGGATTAAGGAAAGAAAAGGAAGAGAATAAGATTTTTTTTTTTGAGCAAGATATATTTTTTGTTCCTGAAACAAAGCCCGCTGGAGCGCACACGCCCGGCTGGACATCATTGGTCGAGTGGTGATCACGTAACGCAAGGAGGAAAGCCGCCGCCGCCCACCTAGAGGATGGGTATGAGAGGTTGCTACGAGGAAGTGGGGAGGACAGTTGCCGCCCCTCTAAAGTATGGTGAGAAGGTGGGAGTAAGAGAAGACACCCGAACGAAGCAGCGAGGAGCGAGCGAAGGCTGTGTTTAGGGACGTCACATAGGTGTGTGTGTGTGTGTATATATATGGCTGTATACATATATATGTGTTCGTGTGTGTGTGTGTGTGTGCGTGTGTGTTCGTGTCTGTGCCTGTGTGTGTGCGTATATATATATATATATATATATATATATATATATATATATATATATATAGTGTATAAATATATGTATGAATATATATATATATATATATATATATATATATATATATATATATATATATATATGTATAGGATTGGTATATACGGAATAAATTCCAATAACCAATAAATACTATTCTTAAAAAGATTGCTCAATACAGATTAGAGCAAATATAATTATTTATTCGAAGATTATTACATAAATATATTATGAAATCACAAAATAAATAGCCATATTTTTTCAGCACTTCTGGTGTCTTATCAAATGGTGATGTAGAATAAAGGGTTTTAAAAAGGTTCAAATCAATCAAACACACTTTGCTATGGGAAACGCTGTAACATGAGCTGGAATGACACATCAAAATAAAAGTATAAGTGAATTCAAAAAACTTGTCAACGAATTTTGGTTATAATAATTATTCCATGCTTTAATGTTAGGGTTAGACAAAAATAGAATTCATACTAAGTAAAAAATATTAAATTATACTATAAAATTCAACATTCGATATTACCAATTTTAAATTTTAAATTTAATCTATATTAAGTTTAAAATTATATAATTATTTAAAGAAGAAAGAGAGGAAGAATGTATGTTTTGTTATTTATTTTGTGTTTATTGAAATTACGTTGGAATAAACGTTATAAATATCTAATGCTGCTCTGAACTCCGTTACAACTTTGATATATTTGAAGAGAAGATACGGATAAGGGATCAAGAAATTTTGCAAAAGACACTATATACACAATCAGATTACAACACACGAGCACGCAAACATATTTAGATATAAACCCGCAAAAATGCGACGAGACAGGGAACTTGTTTATTATTTATGCAGCATTAAACATTAAATAATTATTATAAACAAATTTCGTTGGAAGGTCGGACGTGCTTGCGTCGTCGAACTCTTCATTCTTACACCCTGTCTCTCTTAGACGGTTGGATTTATAGGTATTTGTTACCTATAGTGTAATCATTGATGGGGGTGTCTGGTTATTCCATTACATCAGTTGTACACCTGTTTTTACTGAAAAGTGAAAGCAACTATATCGCTTTATGACAGGTTGTGTCAATTTCAATGGTCGGCTCTCGATGTGACTTCCCATCGATAATGGAGTAAAGCGGGGTGAGATACATACACTAACATCCTTCTCACTTTACCTGATGGCTGTACTCCGGTATACCTTCCATGACTGTGATACATATCAGATCCGGAACAACTGGAAAAGTGTTTATCTTCAGAAGATTCCAAGCCAGAACTCATGTTATTGTCTGTCTTGTTAGGGAGCTTCTATATCCCGATGATGACAAATCAGTTGAACATTTTCCGGGGAAAATGCAGCCAATGTTCTACCGTTTTACTAATGCTTGTACCTGCTTGAAGATAACCAATATCATATACACCCCTATTTCTTGCAATCTTTACGAGGAACTTGACGTCTTTGTCTATAGGAAGCGTCTTGAAGTCGTCAAAGAGTTTGTCTATCTTGGTAGTACAATGATGGCTCCCTCGATGCGGACATCAGACATAATAAGCTAGAAGATATAGTCTGATCGGAAGGCGATTTAACTCTGGAAACTCAAGTGTGTTTCAAATATGTGTGCTGTCATCTTTATTCTATGCCTCTGAAAACCGGACCTGGTATTAATCTCATATAAAACAGCTTGAAAGAATCCATCAACTCTGTTTCAGACATTCTTCGTCTTAAGTGGTAAAATCGTATTCCAAATTCAAAACAGTCAGCATTGCTGCAATTTTGGTTACGAACCACATGCTTAAGGCTGGTCATACTGTTCGGCTTAATGAGACCAGTCTTCCAAAACAGCTGTTTTATGGTGAGCTTCTTTCTGACAAGCGACTCCAGCAAAAAAAAAAAAAAAAAAAAAAATAGGGTTTCTGGATAGTGTCAAGGAGAGCACGGAGTATTTTGCTGTCCGTGTTGATGATTGGGATTCCTTAGCATCTGATCGCGGCCAGTGGGTTGAAGTGATTTCAAGATGGCTGAACTTTTTGAAACAGCCAGAACTGACAGGGAAATGATCAATAGTGCATCTGCGAGCCAATTGTGGAGATATGTGGAACTGTGAGGCCACGTTGATCACCTGAAATCGCATGAAAGCAATCTAACTACATTTTTGTCACTCCTATATATATATATATATATTTATATATATATGTGTGTGTGTGTGTGTGTGTGTGTGTGCGTGTGTGTGTGTGTGTGATGAGATAATATGTATACGATTTACATTATTCAGACTGTAGTCTTCATCTTTGTTGCTATACTTTGCACTTTAGTTCGCTCGAGGGGGTAGATAGTTCTAGTTCCACGTACCATATCTAATGGATGTCAGTTATCTCCTGTTAATTCACCTCTCCAATTTAATTAACACGAGATAACTGATAACTGATATTCTATTAAACATGCCACGTGAAACTTGAACAGTCTACACCAGCGAGTGAAATAAAGGCTTCACTTCGACATTCCAACCACTTAAAGGAGGCTAGAGCTTACAACGACCGAAACATTGTGATAAATATGGCAACAAATATCACGACAATAGCTCGAATAATGTAAATAGTATATATATATATATATAAATATATATATATATATATATTTTTGTATATATATATATATAAAATTTTTCATATATATATATATTATTGTATACATATATATATATTTTTAATATATATATGTATATATATATATTAAGAAATGGACAAGGTAAAATTTTTTATATATATTTTATTTTATTGTTATTTTATACATATATATATCTATCTATTAATATATATATATATATTTTTAAAAATTTTCGTTAAATGGACAAGGTCCGACAATTTATTTAAATAAATTTCTACATATGACGTCATTTTATGTTTAACGAGTTGTTTTTTTATAGATACAAATATTTAAGCAAATGCTCTGTTTATGATAAACAGTATTAATAACATTTAGCCGTCTGAATGTCCGAGAAATTTTCCGTAGAAAATTTTCGTTCTTTGACAAGAACGAAAATCCTATGAAAATATACGCTGGACATTCAGGCCGGTAAATGTTATTTAACCAGAGCATTTGCTAAAAGGAAGCGTTAACAACGTTAAACAAAATATGTCGAATAAATATATATATATATATATATATATATATATATATATATATATTAGGAAATATATGGGCAACGTGAGGATATTTTATTCGGTACCTCGTGATGTAAAACTTCTCGTACATTAATTGTAACTGCTCTGTTGATAAACTTTAGACAAGTTAAACTAAATTTGATCGGTGCTAACGAAAAAGTTTATCGACTTTCAGTCCCTGTCAAATCTTCGAATTCTGATCTAGTTTTCTATATTCATTTTTTAAAAACTGTCAGGATTTTCAAAATTGATTTTACGTAAGAATTTAAATATTGAAAAGTACTTGGAAAATTCTTGTCAATCAATGTTCGTTTGACATTTTTCTGCTTACTATAATGTATTTTCCGGGAAGGGAAGTTTGATGTGTTATATTTAGTAATGGAAAATAATAAATTTCCTGCTAATATTATCTATTTAGATGTAACATATGAAACAAAACTTATTTTCCAGTAATTTCCCTAACAACATGATCGATAAGTAAGAAAATGCCTCTAGAATTAAACTGCACCAATGCTAAATACAGTAAATTAAAAAAAAAATTCATAATCTATACTGAAAATAGTAGCAGAAATCCTACAAACCAGGTGGGTTTGCTATGTGAGACATCATTAAGAAATGCATTTTTAAGGTCGATCAGAGAAAAAGTGTAAAGTTTCAATATACCATAATAAATTAAAAAAAAAACTCAACTAGATAATTAGCAATAATTAAACGTCTATCAAAACCAAACTTCAAACGATTCATATGCTAATCAATACCGCTATCCCATACAAGTTTACGACTCTTGTTATAAAGATAATTATTATATCATTTTCTCCTTAAACGATCTCAGTGAGATAAAGAAGCACTTAAACATCATATACAACTACGTAACCCATAAGAAAAAAATATTGCAGATAAAATTATCATGTTAAAAAAAAAATATAATTTGAAACATCTTAGGATAAATGAAATTATTTATAGAAAAGTTTTTAAGCGAAACCGTAACTTTATTGTATTTTTGAATCAAAAAGTGTATGCTCCCTGTTGTTACAAACCCGCAACAGTGACTAACTGCAGCCATTCTCAGTTAAGTATCATTACTGCATCAACAGAATATGACTTAGAACATGAACAACAGAAGACACACTAAAAAGACCCTTGAATGTGATTAATGAATTGCTTGAGATCACCAGGGAAAAATAATCACTACTGACAGGTTCGAAACTGGTTTAGTCCCCTAAAAAAGAAAAACATGAAACCAACTAAATACGCAGTTCCGAAATATTTTCTTGTGACATTAAATGAAATATTGCAGATCAAAAATTTTACTGTAGAAACAACACCCAAGAAGATGTTTTCACGATCGCTACAATTTTAATCTGTTCAAGTTTAGTGTTGATCGTTATCATTCCCTGCTATCTCTACAAACTGCTTCCTGACGTAAGATGTTGTCTCGAGTATTCTTCGAACCTTTCACATGTTGAAAGTTACTTTGAAAAATCACACACACACACAGACATACATACACACACATATTTGGATCATATCAGCAATGCGCATCCACTATCCACCATGGGTAAGGGAAAACTCGGATGATTCCCACCACGGAATTTGTGATCGGGCAGCGCTATATTGAGACTAATTCGTTATATCTTTATCACCGAGATCCGTTGGTACAGTTGGTATGGCGTTTGTCTCGTATCGCAACGGTCCAACTTTCAATTCCTGGTTTCTGCATTCTGTTACGCTTTCTTCTACTCGATGAATTAATTAATTATGACAGACACATACACACACACACACGTGTGGCGTGGTGTGGTGGTGCTTGTCGATATGAAATATATTATAAAAACAGCAGATGTCACTAAAACGCATATATAGCTTTAACAATAGTTTAAGGTGTGTTATATTTATGGGTTAAATTGGGCAATATCATCACCTATGTAAATATAAGAGTATACACTGATGTAAACACCCAAGGGTGACAAACTGTTTCATATTTAGACGAAATCTTAAAGCCTGATATATATATATATATATATATATATATATATATATATATATATAGTTTATGCAAAACTAGGTAATCCGTATGGGTAGACCCAAGGAGGATGATATCCGGAAAGCTCAATGTAAATTCAGAGCAAATATGTTTGAATAAAAAAACAGACCATTTTTAGGTTCCATGTAATAAATTATTTCACAGCCCTTTTAAAGGGCTTTGGATCATCAGACTTTACTTACAAGGTTAAAATGAAAAAGAAATTCACACATTTTTGACGGGCCGTATTAAGCATCAATGCGGCCTGTCAAAAATGTGTGAATTTCTTTTCATTTTTCATTTCAACACTTGGAAGTAAAATCTGATGATCCAGAGCACTTCAAAAGGGCTGTGGTGAAAGAATTTATTACATGGAACATTAAAGTGTCTGTTTTTATTCAAACAAATATATATATATATATATATATATATATATATATATATATATATATATATATATATATATATATATATATTCACAAGAAATAAAATGTGATATTAATTAATTTAGCATCAATATTTTAAGTTTTCCTGAAAAATAATCTTGAACTTCTTGACAGTTCACAAAATGAACATTGAAAATGAGATCAGAATTTAAAATAAGCAATCCTTGTTTAGGCGGACGTTGAATATCGATTGACTGTAAATTAACACGGATGAAGTTACTTCCGTATCATGTCTAACGGTTATCTGAAGTCCACAGTCATTATAGGAACATTATGGTACATAGCCAAATTTGAATATCTCTATAGTCATGATCGTCTCTCTCCCTTCGTAAAACTCCTACCTAGCTTTAGCTCTCGGTACAACATGAAAATTAAGGCATGATCCCAACTCTGAATGCCGTTATCTTTTCGTATTTTGTGCCATGCAACTTTTAGAACGTGGTGTTCTTCGACATTTATTAAGCAACTATCGTATTTGATATTCTTTAATGATCATTTACTATTTGTCTTTTCTATGAACAAAACTTCGAATGGAACACACTAGCGGTAAGGGAAGAAAAACGCAATACGTGGGTGATAGAAAATCAGCGTTGGCAAATGCAACCGAGGTGAACACTTTTCTGCCTAACGATGAAATATAAACGATGCTTTATCATGGATCTCTAAATCAAACGGTGAAAACTGTATGTGTTCTTTGAAACAGATTATGTAACATATGTATGTATGTTAAAGCAATGATGGCGGCTAACCTGAATGATCATAACATGTTAAGATGTGTAACTACTAAATAAACGACACTTAAAATACTTCGGTGTATAGATCAGTTGTAATTTTTAAGAGATAAGTTACAGCTAGAGGTAGTTTCACCCAACTTCGTAAATTTCTACAAAACTAAGACAATAACATAACACATCACATGTCCTCCTTAAAAAGTACTCGTCAAACTGAGACTTTCTTATGGATGTCATGCATATCGCCAAACCCGTTCAGAAGTAATTTATCTGTCAGGAGCATAAAATCGCTTTCTCGGATTAATGATTAAACTTGTTTCGATTGAACGATGCATGTAAGAATAATATCACGTCTTCGTCACCACGTTGATATGACGTTTTTCTCGCATCATAACGCTCCGGGTTTCAATTCTCGCTGACTGATGCGCACTTCTGATCCCAAATATAGGAAGAAATGTCCGTCCAGTGCTAGCGTGGACTAGTTTTCTTCGAATCTTGAGAGCTTTTGCTCCACAATCACGAACAAAGAACTGAACCAAATAACAGAAACGGCATCAATTGAAGATTTTCTCTTCCAGCAAAAACTCAAAGGAACACAGTTTTAAACTGAAGAGAAAATGACATAATCAAGATGTTGACGGTCAGCAATACATCAATCAATAGCTAAGGAAAAATTCACCATCATTACTGGAAACCTGTTACAAGATTTTAGATACGTATTCTTTTCATAAATTTCAATCTTAAACACCACTGTCTTCTTATAAAGATTGTAAAATATTAATTTTACTGAACTGAAAAAAAGTTTTCTGCTGAATTAATAATATGATTTTTTAGATTACTTAATCTATTCATCTGCCAAGCATAGAAGCTAAAAAAACAATTTTCTTATTTTTCTTACTTAAATTAAATTCTTGTGTATCGTCCTTAAAATGTCATTTACGTAACATTTCCAAAGCAAATGAATACTTCTGCAGAGTTTCTAGTTAACGGAACTCATTACTTAATATTAAATATGCAATACGTCTTTGGTATATATAAATTAATAAACAACATTTCTTAATCTGCCCACACAAAAAGACAGAAGATAGTGATTGATATTTCATATAAATATTTTGAAAATCGCAGTTTACAAGAAAGAAAGAATCTGGAAAAGTGTTTCCCAGGCCTTAAGTTCAAGCGAATAAACTATTCGAATATAATTTAGGGTAGTGCCTAGTTATTCCGTAAGTACAATCAAAGAACCTCTCTACCAATCTCGTACGATGTTTCAGTTCATGACGACGAGGTTTCAAAAGAAAACTTGACATAAAAATTCCAGAAAGCCAAAAGAAACTATATTACGCCGATGGAAAATGAATGAAATTATGATGGTGGTGGCTGATCGATAACATTGCATATTCTTCTTTAGATGTTGTGAAAAATCTCGCGAGTACGAGACTAGATTTTGCAGTGACATTCACTGCAAGAAAGAGTGGGATACTTTCAAACGTGTAAGATTGATTCCAGTGAGAAAATGGTCGGGCACGAAAAAGTGAACATATTTTCTTGCAAAAACCTAACAGTTGATTAAATACAAATGTTACACTTCATTTCAGTGGAAGACGAAGGATTGAGAAGATGTAATATATTGATCTTCTAAAAGTTGTTTTCAGCATTGCTGATGGAGTGCAAAATTGCTTCTCTAGATTGCTAAAAAACAGCAGTTTCATTTTAGAAGCTTTACATAAATTACTATTGAAAAACTTCATGACAAACATTAGTCATGCTTAAATGATTTTGAAGAAATTTACCCCCATTCTAGAAATGCATACGGAAATGTGTCGTAACCTACTGCTCATTCTGATATTACACTACCCGCAAACTTTTTAAAAGAATAAAGAAATCTGCGTTTAATATCAATACACATTCGTTAAGATAATGATGGTCTATCGGTGTTAAAGTAAATAGCATCTGAGATTTTTCTCTTCATTTTAAACGTCAGAAACCATAAGTTTCCTCTGTGAACAAAGCTGAAAAATCAAAAATAATGTCGAATCTGAAACGTAATTAAAAATGTATTCTGAAATGACAGTTCAGAAGAAATATATAAATTCAATATATCTTAATATTTGACCCCAATTACCTTTTAGTTTACCGTACGTTGATACAATGAGCACAAAATTGGTATAAAAAATGAAAACAACACACAAAAACAACAATATATGTTTCTAATAATATATTTAATCGTTGATGTGATTATTTTCCTTGTTTACTATTTATAACATATAAATTCAGCTTGTTTACACATTTCATAGTGAATTGCTGTAAATACCCACTTACATTTTATACTATTTCTCTATATTCACATGGAGAAGGATTAGATCAATTGCAGTTACTTTCCACGTAGCCTTTACGGGTTTATCAGTATATCCGAGACGTTTTTGTTTACGCGTGCCATTCCGTACACAATTTCCTATTTTATTCATCGACTTATCTACTGAGTATTGTTTTTTTTTTTTTTATCTCATTATTGACATATTGTTTTTAACTAAATACTTCCTCTATTAACCTCATTGTTTTTTACAATTTCCATCTTCCACCACTATTATGCAAATATTTTCCACTTTCGTTATCTGTCAGTCTTTTTCTTGACAAGATAATTATTATCTATGCTGATGAGGTTCTGTTCTCCTTCCGTTCATTTTAGATGTCAAAGGAAATCGTCATCACTGAGATTTTGCATTAGGCAAAAATTGGGAATAATCAGGTTCTCTTACTTTGAAGTTTCGAAATATATCACAGCGGTACTTTTCAGGTGGCAATATTCTTATTCTTATTATTTAAAAAAAAAACTCCTGTACTCTTCGAATTTAAAAAAAAAATTAACTTTCATTTTTAGACTCTTGATTGGATTAACATTATTATCATCATTAATATTATTTGTATTAGTAATAGTATTATTAGTAGTAGCAGTAACATATGTAGCAGTTATTTTCCTATGTTACAACTAGTTTTTCCGCATGTAAAATATATTGTATTCTTCTCGAATAAAATGTCTGCAAGCCTGCTTAAAATTACACATCCTTCATTAGTAATTTCAATTTGAATATTATTTATCTTCTTCAAGATAATTTTTCATTTATAATTGGCTCCGATTCCATGCAAACATATAATGGCGACTGTTGTATCTGTATTCCATAATATCGATATCAAGCAAAGGTTCTAAAATATAGGATATTTAACTTCTTTTTTGCAATGAAAAACACATTGATTTGGAAGGTTTTGCAGAAATCAAATAATTACCGGATTGTAAGTAATCATTCACAAATAATTAAAATTATTTTAGAAATGAATTTTAAAAACTGTTGATGAAAGTATTTTTAACACCTGTTACTACACCACTTGTGTAACTTCATGACAATTCGAGAAATTAATTGTTGTAGAGCTTAATGTATATATTAGATAAAAGGCGAAAATCTTGGAGAATTTTTATATTCAATTTATTTCTGTAAAACAGGACCCCAAATACAGAAAAAAATCTGCTCTTAATCATAAAATAAAAATTAAATACACCCAAGATATTAGTTAATTTGAAAATCTTGCAATTGCTTATAGATATAACATATATTATAGACACTATTTCTTAAGAAAAAGAAATCCTGGAATAATAAATATTTGCACCAATTGTTTTCATTTTTCCTAATTTTAATTATAATTATTTATATCATTTTTAAATCTTTTAATATACTATCTGATTTTCCAGTGGTTAGGTTATAATTTTATTAAGTAAAACTATATTTACTAATAAATAGAAAAGCTTGTTACAATGTACTGGCGCACAACTTTTAAAAAAGAATGTTGAACATTTTGTAATTGCATAAACGTGCCGATATTTGTAAATTCGGTCGTCAATACATGACACTATCAGAAAATAAGAGCGATAACTATATTAAATGTAAAGCCTAAGTATCTAAAAGTCTATAAAATATTTGACAGCCGAGAATAGATTCCTACATTTTTATGATGACGAAGTAGTTAAAGATGATAATAAAACGGCGCTCAATTATTTCTTGCATATATATACACCGTAGAAAATAAACAACAAAAAAAAAACATCTGAATATCAGTCAACACCTTAAGTAAACAGCTACCGCTGTATTCAAAATTCATATTATAACCTTAAAGAAATTAATATTTGCTGCAAATGATTTTAATTCACCCTTAAATCAGCTAATGTACCTAAAATAAAGTTTCAAATAAGTTTATTTGAAAGGCTTTTAATAAACAAAATCACATTGCAATGACTCTTTGGTAGAATCACTTTAAAAGTAGCGATTTTATTGATTACAAAAACATACCGTCTCCCAGTCAATTTAAATTACATTTTAAACACAGCAATGTATTTTGCTTATTGGATATATTTAATTCCATTATCTTGGGACTAAAACTAAAATAATAAGAGTTTTAAGAAATATTTTAAAAATTTAAACTTTAGGTATCGCTTCGCTGTGGAGGTACCGACGTTACAGTCCCATGACTTTGCGTATAGGTCGAACCTATTTTTTTGTCACAAAAACGCAAAATTTGTTTTATAACGAATGGAATACAAAAACTTAAACAAATAAAGAACCCCACTTATAAATGGCAATCTGATATGTTGAAGCAATGAACACCTAGCAAATTGTACGATAACACTATCAGAGAATTAATTGGCCTAATCTATACACTGAAACAAAATTTCAACTTAGTTTTTAGTTTATTTCTATACAATAGTATAATGCCAGTAAATTAAAACTATATCACATGACAATTCAACAATTGTCAAATGCGATTCTATGTCTGATGCAAGATTTTTATCAAGATATTTCAGTATTGTTGCTATTTCAAATATTAAATCTATATAGGTCACTCAACAATTTATATTAAAAAAATGATATTATTATTGTTATCAGTAAAGATATTACTACTACTATTAATAGTAGTAGTTAATTAGTATTAGTAGTTCTAGCAGCAGTAGTTTTAGTAGTAACATTGTTATTGGCTGATAATTGATATTTTTTCGAGATATTTTGTTATAGCCAAATAATAATCGGATATGTTATATTCAGGATGAAAATTTATTCATAACCAAAATTGCGTTGTACATTTCAGTTTCATGTGCACACACACATACACACACATGCACACAGAAATATAAATACAAATATTTACTAATTTTATACACAAATGTATTTGATAAATTAGTCTGTGATATATTTGATTGGATGTCAATAGATTTGGTGCAAAAATAAATTAAATTAAAGATATAAAGCATTAGTAAATAAAAAATAGATTAAGTACTGAATACATACATCATTTCTTCGGTTTCATTTACAATATAGGTAGCTTGTAATTTCTTTATCATAATTACTTCAACGCATAAGTTGTTTAGATTAAAAAATAATAATAAAATTTTAGATTATGAAATGTGGAAAAAGAAATCGTTATTTTAAAGAAAGATCATACGTAATATATCTTCTTGATGAAAATCATAAATAAAAATTTTTTCTCGCGAGTATTTAAAACTCAATTAGTAACATTTTAGGTTGTAATTCTGATCACTGGAGACGAAATACATTTTATTATTTAGATTATTTATATTCGGTCTATTATAAGCATCTTTTTTATACTGTGGGGATACAGAAGGTAATTATATTCCTTTGGAACAGCTATGTCACATTGGTCACGTTAAGGCCGCTTAATGACGTCATTCTATAGAGATGTTGCTTCTTTAGTCCGTCCTCCCCATGGCCCGGGCAGTGGCTAATTGTCTCCCCAACAGCTTACAAATCCATGTTGCCATTTCCATTTTGTGAATATATGGGAAGAAATTCCAGCTCGCAGTTCTCAATGTGGGAAAACCCTTGATTCCCTGTTTTCCGTTCGTGTAATATGTCCTCGTCTGGAACATTGATGAATCCGGCCTGTTTGAATCTGATGTCCTACACATGTTTCTTCATACACAGGAGTATCTCCATATTATAAGTAAGAGCCTTGCTTTTTGTTTCTCCTTAGACTTTGATTTGCTGTGTAGATATATGTGATATATTATTCTTCGTGTGGGACAAGAGTATATATGTCTATATCGATTTGTGCATGTTTTAGTGATATAAAAGTCCTTCTGAGAACAAAGCATGTTTTACATTCCTTTTTTTTTCAGCTATTCCGCTCCGTCGGGGAAATAAGTTTGTATTACCTAATTCATATAATAATGTTAATTACGACGAAATAGAAATACCAGAATAAATCATTCTTCCATGGCTCTCTCCTGTTACAATACTTTTACTATCAATAAAGGTAATAAAATTGTCCCGAATATAGATAATGTAAACAATGAAAATAATGATAATTCCTCATACCAGTTTTTAGGAAAGGAATGAAATTTAGTTTAAATTTAACAAAGTTTAAAGCAATTTGATAAGAAAATAATTAAAATTATTAGCATTATAAAATTTATAGCAGAGGTAATTTTTCTGTTATCGAATTTGAACGAAAAATCTATTTAAATCCTAAATGAATCTTCGCTATGTCTCAGTTAAAATAATAGACTGTAAATGATTGAAATAATTCTGGGCAGGTATATTTTTTGTTCTTTAAAGACACCTTAAATTTCTGATCTGCAAATAATGATTTGCAGAATTATATGAGTCAGAACAAATAATTTCACAGAATATAATGAAATGAAAAATATTGATATCACTTTGAGACCATAAGTCAATTTTTTTTTTTGAAAATGAAAATAAAGAACGCCATGAATTCAAACATGACAATAAAATATATCTATTAATCATGTTATGATACAGAAATATTCGTATTTAGTTATACAGCAAAGAAAATCAATTAATGTTTTGAAGTTGTTAATTGTTCATACACTATTCATAGTTGTAGTATATTTTATGTTAATGCATTAAGATATTGCGAATTTACTCTGTTGCAAGAGGTAAAAACAATATTATTCGTATAATTGTGAGTGAGTCTTTCAGAAATCCGGCCGCCTGTAAGTTTAAACCAATGGTGAAAATACTACAAACACTTATGATCTTTCCGAAAATATGAAGGTAAACAAGACGAACCATTATTAGCAATAATGTGGGAAGAAAGTTTATAAACACAAAAAGGTCCTGACATGGAAGCGTTTAATTATTCAGCGAGACTGTGAAAACTTAAAACACTGGAAAATAATTTCAAGATAAAATCATAATATTTTCATTGTATTTTCTGAATTCGGTAGGATTTGTGCCATAATGTTTCTCTATAATAATATCAGTGAAAAGAATTTCATCGGTATATATTTAAAAGTGTGAAAGTGCTTATGTAGCCATTATCAGCCTGTTTCTGTCCAGATCATTTCAGCAATTTTGTAATTGACTTTGAATTTTAAGCAAAACGCTAACGCATTGAAATCCTCACAGAATTTAGTATTATCGAATTTATCTCGAAAATGGTTCGCCATGATTAATGTTCTTTAAGTTTCGTCCAATTTCACAATTCAATTGATGAAATTTGAACAAGATCTGCTCTCTGACAATCAATATGGTTTCCGCTTTAGCCAATCTACCGTTCACAGATATAACATGTTTATCAAGCAAGTCACAATAATGTCCCGTGGCTCTAGATATCACTAAAACGTTCGATATGGTTTGGCAAGCTGGCTTGCTTTGTGACCTTCAGGGATACGGAATTGCAGGACGATTATCTGATTAATACAATAATTCTTCTGTAGTGAAGGTTGTTTTTAAAGAAATCTCTTCCAGTTCCTTTCTCACGGACGCAGGTGTACCCCAAGGCTCCTGAACTCTACACTGTTCCTTATCTTCATTAACGATCTTCCAAATGTCATCAGTTGCCAAGTAGGCATCTATGCAGACGACGCAACCATTTACTCCTACCTCAATAGTAAATCCGGTAGCGCTGAAAAAACTAACCTGTCAGTTGGTCTCGAAAATGTCCTCCATTCTGTTGTTGATTGGGGCAAGAAAAGGTTGGTTAACTTTAATGCCTCAAAAACAAAACTGTTTTTTTACCCACCGCAGGGAACCCTTCCTGCCTCCCACTGGAATGTCTGATGCTCTGTTCCACGAGAAAATCTCACTGCGACTGCTTGGTCTCACACTGTCCGCTGACCTGTGGTGGAACAAATTCATCTACCGCAAGGCAATTTGGTTGGCTGTGTCGCGCCAGAATGTTTTTCTCGACCGAGTCCAAACTTAAAATATATAAACCAACCATTGCTTACGTGGAATAATGCTGCAATATATGGGCTGGTGACTCGATTGTTCGTCTTAAGATCCTCGACAAAATTCAAAAACGGATATGCAAAGTGATTGACCCTGATCTGGCATCTCTTTTACAGCCGTTCTCTCAAAAACGTAACGTGACGTCATTCTATTTATCTACAAATACTTTCACGGTAACTGCTAATTTCGCTAGTTCCCATACTGTATGAATTTCAACGTGCAACTATTTTGGCATCTCAGTCCCATCCTTTCACTTTCGAAACGGTTAAATGTAGCCGTCTCTTCTACTCCAATAGCTTCATGTCACGCACTTCTGGTCTGTGGAATTACCTTCCACTTACTTGCTTCGCTGATTGCTATACTCTCCAACATTTGAAATGTAATGTCGATCGACATCTCCAGATGTCTTGATCTATTTCGCATCATTCTATTCATCTTTTCCTCTATGACGCCTCTTTACACTTGCTCCCACTCTCTGTAACCCCTTGCGTGCTAGTGGCACTCGCACTTTTCTTGAGGTAACGTGCCGAGAAAAAGCTGATTTGTTTCGAAAAATACATTGACAAAAACCTTACTTCGTGGTATTAACGCAGCCTAGTAAAATCAACTGTACTTTGTATCCCATTACCTATTTGCACTTCGCTCGGTTAATGTACTTTAGACGGTGTCACAGAGGGACGAATTAGCGGAAGTGACAAATTATATATATATATATATATATATATATATATATATATATATATATATATATATATATATATATATAATGTTGTTATATTTATACACTGCTAGTACAAACCTCGGATAATAAAATTACATTAAAAGTACATTTAAGCAAAGAGGTATATGCGGAAAAATTTGGAGAAAAAAGGAAAAGTCTAAAAACCTCTGAGTAGGTCGAAAAACACCGTAATGCCTAGCCAAAAGAAAAATAAAAACAGTCGAAGAAAATAAGGAAAAAACGTTGTACAGTGTGAACTCTGAACATCCATTTAGGTGAAAACTAGTTAGGTAGTCTCTGGCTCACTACGTTTATCTATATATATATATATATATATATATATATATATATATATATATATATATTTATTTATTTAAAAAATTATAACATAAATATGTATAAAATAATAATAAGTATAATATGTTATAAAATCACTACAAAATAGCGATTTGTTGAATCATTACATTCAACATCTTATTAAGTAAGATGTTGAATGGATTAAACAAAATCAACATCATTTTTGTAGTGATTTTATAAAATATTTATGTTATAAATTTTTTAATGAATAATTATATCTGCTTTTACTTTGTATTGAGCACTCTTTTAAGCATAGTAAATTTCCGTTGGTTATTATATATATATATATATATATATATATATATATATATATATATATATATATATATATATATATAATCCTTTATGAGTGTTATCTTCTTGGCAAGTATATTTGGAGCTCGGTACATTTGATTTTATATTAGGTCACACTAAAATTGATTCTGGTATCATTTAACCGCATACTAGTTGCCGCCTTGCCGTTTCATCGGCGACTAAATCTCTTGACCAAATAAACTTTATATATACACGCAAGTCCCTCATTGAGAACTCTATATCACATACGGGTTCATATCAAAGAAAAGTGTAAGATGGAACCGAATGAACGCTTTTACATATAATTTGAAGTTATTGCTGACCTTGAGAAGATTCCAGGTTTAAACAGGCCAGATTCATTTATGTCCCGAAGTGAAAGGGCATCATGTACTTGTAAGTTGGGGAGGCAGATTTAGCCTCAGCCGAGGCTAAAGACCATTCATCTGTTTTCCAAAGGGAAACTACATCATGGACTGACAAGGTTCATCATTGATGAATGTCATTATGTGGGAAATATTTAAAAGATTGAACAAAGTAAAAGTTCATTTCACGTCGAGATTTTGCCGTCGCTTGGTTGTTTAGATATATTCCTGTCATTCGGAACTTGTAAACATGCTGTGAGTAGCTAGGTCGACCACGTGATCACCATTGAAATATAGGCGCGGATGTGCAACTGGTGTTTTGGAGGTTATGTCTCAGATCAACCCACCGATGGATTTTGCTTCTTTGGAGATCCCCCTTAAAATTTTGCGTATTGTTTATTTTAGCAACATCTGAAAGATATAGAAACAAATTTCGTTTAATTTTGACGAGACCATAGTGAGTTGTTACTATTCTCTAGTCGTTAAAGTAGTTATAACATTTCGATTCTCTAAGTATAAAGAACTCTCTTTAATAATGCTTTTTAGCATTACTAAAAAGAGTTAATTTTAATATTCATGATTTCATATTATTTGAGTCATTATTCAATCACTCGGGTTCAATGGTCTATTAAATAAACTTAAAAGCAAACTCAGCCTAAATTCTTTGATTGCCTACACAATTGACATATGTAGACATGTAAATGAAAGTTTACAAAAATTTAAGTTAAATATTTTTCTGTTTTCTATAAATTTATCCAATGCTCTGTCAAATTCTTTTTAAAAAATATTATGATAGATTTTAATTAATTAATTCAGTTATGTGTCATGCGTTATACACGCTTAGGCGAACATGTATCTTTCGATACAAGACTGACAATGCAGTTTTTTATCCCTAAATTGGTTGCCATTTAATTCTGCGGTAGATCAGTCGCGCCATCCAAGGCTATAGAAGCTGGACTGTCCTGCTATTTACCCATAGATGGGGAAAGAAGAAATAGGATTCATACTTTCCCAAGCATATTAGCACGTAAATGAATGTAATGGATTCCACTGGAATTGGAACCTTGCTCTCCGATTCCTTCACTGTTTTTATTTTCACATCGTAGTCATCGTTGAACATCAGGATATATATAAGAGAATCGCTAATTATTGTCACGTTATATATCAACGATAGTTTCCCGATATATTATATCAAGTATTTTTATAACTGCTGTTGAATATAATGAAAATCAATATTTTTAATTACCCAAGAAAATGAACCAGTCATGTTTAATAAAAAGAACACATATAACGTTATGTTTTTTTACACATTCCTTCTATCACCCTTGCTCTCCAACATATTTGCGTCGGCTCTGTCAGGTTTCTAAGTTCTGTGCAATATCTTAACATTGTTTGATAGTCTTCTTGCGAGGAATATGAGGGAATATTCTTTTGCCTATCTCCCGAAGATATACGGGATTTTTAACTCCCCTCACAGTATGAATGTTTATATCACTTCCCACTATTCGATTGTCCTGTCTTAATATATCCTTAATTCAGCTCAGTTGCCCTAACATTTTATAGTCTTTGTTACTTTGAGGCCACATTGGAGATAAATATAGCTTTTTTATGCTCTGAATAAAACTATGTACAAAGCTGACATATATATCCCTTAGGAGAAGCACATTACATTTTCTAAGCATTTCATCCCAAGCAAGACGGGAGTGTCATTGGTTCGCAGTGGGTAGTACATAGAGAAAAAGTGAGAGAAAAACTGTGTATAGGAGAAATGAGGAAAGATTAAAGATTAACTGGATTCAAGACATCAGAAGAGGGTGATGGAAGTTGCATTTAAATGATTGAAGATTGTAGTTATCAGAGAAGGAAGTAAAAAGAAGGTAATTCCACAGGCGGGAAGAGCGAGATAAAATATGTTGGAGTAGAAGTGACATTTACATTTAACTAATTCGACGGTAAAAACCTGGGACCTAGATGCAAGTCTAGTAACAAACTTAAATGTATATAGGCGAGACACGAGGGAGAAATGCTCGACAAAACTGTAGACATAGAAATATTTTTTAGAAAAGACAGAAAGAAGACACAACACGTCATAATATTGCAGACACGACAGACGAAATTTTTAGGTCAAAGTGTCCTCATTAACATTAAATTTGTTTCGGAATACTGTTATTTCTCATCAGGAATCAAATAATATAAAAACATTTCAACGCATATATGTTCTAATTTTGATTAAATTATTTCAGTAGTAAACGGTTATGGCTATTTACTGTTAAGTAGTAATTAATCTTATGTTCTTACCTAACACAGAAAGTAGACTTTCAAAAAAGTTCAGCTAGAATTGTATTTTTTTTTCTAAGCATTACGCCCCGAGCAAGGCGTGAAGCCACTAGGATGCAGGGGGTTGCAGATGATTTGGAGCGAGAGCAGATAGGAGAGATAGAAGAAAGGATGAGGAGAAGGATAGTGGGTAGATCAAGGTAACTGGAGATGTCGATTGACATTACATTTGAATAGTTGCTGAATATAGCTCTCAGGGAAACAGTAATTGGGAAGGGTGTTCCACAGGCGCGAGGTGCGAGGTATGAAGCTATTGGAGTAGAAGAGACAGCTACATTTAAAAGTTTCTACAGTGTAAGGGTGAGAGCGGGATGCCAGCCTCGTAGGGCGCTTGAATTCATGGAGTCTGGGAACCAGTGAAAGCAGCTCATCGGAGCAATTACCATGAAAGTATTTGTAGAAAAGACAGACTGAGGTTACGGCGCGTCTGAGAAAAACAGAGAGAGGGGACGGCGGGTCTGCTGTTAAGAAATATTCAAATTTTATTCTTAAAAATAACTTTTGCATATATAAGATGGAACATATGAATATATATTGAAAGTATTACGGCCTTGGTTATTTTAAACATTTCATGCCAATGAAGAAAATAAAGCTAGAAGGGGTTAGTAATTGTTAGGAAACATGCGAAAAATACTTTTGCAGAGAGAGAAAAATAAAGGATCAAGATTTAAGAAGACAGAATATAACTGCTGACATTGTATTTAAATTATTTAAGATCAAAGTAAACTGGGAATCAAGAGCCTTGAAGAGACGTCTGCAGGCGAGAAGTGCAATAGAAGAAATTTTTAGTATAGAACGTAAGATTGCATCTACCAATTTCAAATGTAAAATGATGAGACATTGTCTTGCATCTAATTCCAGAAATATAACCAAATATATCTTAATATCAGAATGTAGATGGAAACACTTTTTGATTGGCATTAGAATTATCTAGCAGACTACATATTTAAATAACTATTCCTATATTTAAAAAAAGCATTGATTTCCCGGATTTTATTGAAACCCCCACTGAATCATTTAATCAGTTTACGGCGACAAATTAATTTTTATTATATGAAATAACAACCTCATTTATAAATATATAATACACATGCGAAAATATATAGACACTTTCTGAATAATATATAACATACATGTAACAAATAATAAGAAAATAAGTATTTCCCAACTATGTCAGCATTTAGGAGGTAATGCTTCTAGATATCTTCTCTTTTAATGTTTGTGAATATTTATAAATTTATAGCAAATATTGATGGCATCATTTGCTTCACCGTGGTTTTAAATTCAGTGTAGTCTCATAAAGTACAGCCGCAAATGAAGCTTCTGTGTCGCGTGCGGCCATGGCTGCCAAATATAATCGCATCCGTGATTTCGTCATTAGCAGCGGAACAGCTTGGCATGTCCAGATACGCGACTCTCTGCAATTTGTCCAAATCCGGGCCTTATACAAACTGTCTCATGTCAACAGTAAGCGAAGCTATGTGTATTCTGCTAACGTTCCCTTGGCCAATTTTTTCCCGGAATTTCCTTGACGCGGAGTCTGATGTGGTTTTTGAGGCACTGGTCTCACAAGTCATTACTCTTCTCTGCCTGTTACCTCATAATTCATAATGGGACAATCGGTTGTAATTTTCCCACAACCTTGTCTTATTTTAAAACATCTAAATTAGCGAACCCCATTTCTTCTGTTATTTCACCTATAGCTAGGTACAGAGGAGATGGATTCATGATATATATATATATATACACACACACACACACACACACACACACAAAAGTGAATATTGAAGTCAACACTCAGAGGCGACACACTGTTTCATGCTAGACGATATCGTCAGGGCTCTTAGTGTTTACTTCAATGTTCACTTTTATATTTACATACGATACATCCTTGATATTGAGCACCTCATTTCATAAATATAGCGCACCTTAAAACTATATGTCTTCACACAGGAACACACACGCACACACAACACAACACATAGACACACACACACACACACATACATACATATATATATATATATATATATATATATATATATATATATATATTTTGTACAATGGATAAATTGTCGTGGAAATTGCGCAAAAAATGAAACCGTCTTGGGTATGACGATAAACTACATCCGCGACCAGTGTAAGACGATAAACTACGGCCAAGAGCAAGGCATCTGATCAGGGGGTTTTGAGGAGCGTTAATTGCTTGTGACCCGGGGTGATAGCAACTGTTAGAGTCCAAGCTATGGGCAAATAGTAAAATCCGAAACTGTAAAAAGCATTACAAAAGTGTAAAAATAGGTTTTAATACCAGAAATACTTTGTAAAAAAATCATTACCAGAAATAAATTTTTGAAGAAAAAAACTATTTCCAGCAATATATTTTTTTAAAAAAAACACTATTACCAGCAATACTTTTTTGGAAAATAATATTTCTAGCTATATATTTTTGAGGAAAAAAATATTACCAGAAATAGATTTTTGACAAAATAAAATATTACAAAAAAAATTGTCGGCATTAAGTAAACCATTGAGGTTGATATGCCGTGAAACAAAACAAGCTAAGCCAAACCAAGACAAAAATGAAAATACAAGTGGCATGTCATTTTAACAGTCATATTTACCAAAATTATTCAAAAGTATCTTGAAATACTAAAGAATGAATGTATTCAATAAATTCCCGATTGGTTTCAACCACGGTTCATGCTGCCACAATTTCAGTTCATCTTACTTGTTACATGTTAGTTTTCCTGGTCTCTATTCTAATTACACTTGACATATAGTAATCAAAGGTTTACAGTCTGGTGTGTTAAGTAGCCGGATATAAGATGTAATGTTTCCGCAGAAAATGTCTGACAGCCATGACATGGATTTCTTGCTTGTGTGGCCTGATGCATAGTCATGTTGCCAGACACAGTTTCTTCCAGCAGTCACCCTCTTGGCCCAGGGCAACACTACCTGCTCACCGCATCTGATGTCGGTCTCCATGTTACATCTGAGATAATAACCAACAAATTCAGGATTTTTTTTTTTTTTATCAAAACGACAGAGTGATTTTTCCGAGCAGATATAACATCATAATCACCATTACACTCATCCAACACTTTCGGAAATCCGCTACCCTATCCTTAGATTGACACCCAAACATTCTGAAATGTTTATTTTGGAGATTTCGGCGCGAATGCCAAACAGTACAGCAGGATTCTTCCAAAGTTAAGACGGATTGAATTGTGTCATGATTCTTTTTTTCGCACAGAAACTGCTTGACTGACAATACGATACTCAGCCATTGAAAATTCAAAAACATAAAAAGCTCATGCACGAATTTAAAAATAAAAAAATGACGAGATTTTTTCCCTTTGAATCTTCTCTCTCTCTTTTCTCCTCTGTCTCTCAATTTCTCTCTCTCCCTATATATATATATATATATATATATATATATATATATATATATATATATATATATATATATATATATAAGTTAAAATATACTTTTATGGTCCACTATATTTATGGGTTTAATTGTCCAATATCAGAGTTACTGGGTATGTAAATATAAAAGTGGACATTAATTTGCACGCCCAGAGGCGACGGTGTCTTTCATGCTAAAAACAATCCTCAAGCCATGTGCGTTGTTTTTTACCTCGACAATTTTTATATAAAATTTCGTGCTATAATGTTGTTAGTATATTGTGTTGCATTGAGAATAATCTGTTGTATTATTCTAACAGTTATTTTGGTGAGGCGCAATGGTTGTGTTTCGAAATATTCTAGTGTCTCTTGATTGGGAATTATTGTGGAACCAAATGCTGTTTTTAGCAATTAATTCTAATAATAAATTAATTAATAATAC